>CACSLK010006441.1:8243398-8253950 GCA_902706635.1 Striga hermonthica
AAACGTCTCTCGTGATAATCTATGATTAATTCAAATTTTATATTGCCAAAAAAATATGTATATCAATAATAGTAGTTTAATAGGAAGTTCATTTATATGAGAATATGTGATTGTATTTTTTCTAATTGAAAATTTTCATTCAGCCAATTTTTAGTTCAGCCAGATTTTTCGAATAAAAAATGAGAAAGTATTTTGATTTTTAGAAAACCGTAAACACTACCGAAATCTACCAAAATTAAATCTACAATACCCATCATTTTAGTGTGCATTTAAGGGGTTAATAAATTAAAAAAATTAAAATAAACTACCGGCATGCAATAAATGTGGGCCGATTTTATGACAACTCAATGATAAGAGATTTAAAAATTAAAATTCTATATTCGAAATGAGACCTAATTATTTTCAATTAGATTTTTTTGAATAAAAAATGAGAACGAATTTTGATTTCTATTTCATTGAGAATGGATTTTGATATCTGAAATTTTCAAAAAAATACATCAACAAAACCCATCAATTTAGGGTGCATTTATGGATGCCCGATTTCTTGGGTTAAGATTAAAAGAAAATTAAAAAACTGATGAAATTGGAATGCGTTAAATGTTGGTTGATTTTTATGTTAATATTTTTTGTAAATAGGTTGTCTTTTTATATATTTATAGATTTGAAGACACTTACAATTTTCCTAAACTATTTTGAAAAAAAAAACATGTCTAAAAATATTTAAACTTAATATATATATATATATATATATATATATATATCTGTGTGTGTGTATGTATGTGCGCCTATATGTATATATAGTTATAATATGACATGACAAAATATTATATAAAAGTATCTATCATTTTATAAGCCTAAATAAAGACATTATAAATTTTCTGAGAGAAAATTTACCTTGTATATATAAAATAAATATCGACATGATCCCAAATTATGACGGTACTTCTCAAAATTTGAGTATATAATATTTCAAAATTATTATTTTTTTTATAAGTTTGTTACCGTTAAAAAGAAATTTTGTACACATAATAATTTCACGCTTTATGCAGATTTATTAAGTTTACAAATACAGCTCAAAGATTAATGTAAACTGTAACAAATATATATAACTAATAATCAGATAAAAATTGAAGACAATATTTAATTCTACATTTCTTCTTATAACTTTTTATTGTATGTAGTTTGAGAGAGAAATATGTGATAAATATACTAAATACCTCAAAAATATTATATCACATATATAAAAAGTATATACAATATTCTATATTATTCTTGAAAAAATGTTTGAAGCCACTTTTCTAAACTACGAAAAATATGTCAAAAAATACTTAAGTTTAACCTCATACATGTGTGTGTATATATATAGAGCTCCTTAGTCTTTGTCTAATGTTTAAAATATCTAAAATATCATAAGGGTTAATAATTGTTAAAAAAATTAGTATTTAGATGAGTGAAAATTATTTTTTTTTAAAAAAATTAACAATGATTTATATGGCGATTAGACAATTAACTTGTTTTAAGAAAAAGAATGATTTATATTTGCGATTAGACCATTAACTTGTTTTAAGAAAAAAAATTTTGTTACAATAGTTTTTTAGAGAAAAATATGTTAGAATAAATAGATAAGAGATGAGATTTTTAAAATTTATAGGGATCTATATAATAAGATTTTTCGATATGGAATTAAGTGTGAACAGAAGGGTGAATAGATTAAAGATGTGATAAGATTTCTTCTATGTAGGTTATCTCAATAAATCAGCCAATTTATTTCTCTATTCATAAATGTCCAACAATATCTATTTTTTAGGACACTTTTTATGAGATTGGCGGGTGTTTTATAAATTGGCGCCAAATATCTTAAAAGGTTATTCTTTTAATATATAGATAAATAGTAAGTGTTTTAGTGGGTCCCTCATTGTATTACTATTTATGGAAAGTTAGTTCCAAATATTATTTATTTTATTAAACGTGCTTCAACCTTCATTAATTATTTTTTATTTTTTTAATAATAGGTTAATAGTAAAAGTGGATATAAATTTGTTATTACCATTTATAGATAGACATTATAAAATATTTTGTCTGTTTTGATTTCTCATTAAAATAAGAGTAAATTTCTTTTTACATGTACATGATATGTTGAATCACGGTGAATTATTTATGATGTATGTTAAATAATAATTTATATTTAAAGTCTTCCTAAAAATATGAAGATACTAGACAATAATACGGTACTTATTAAAATAAAAGAATGGTTAACAAATAAAGAAATTATAAGTATATGTATAGAAAATAATAGTTAATAAATAAGATTACATTATAAATTATAAAACCAGACAAGTAAGAAATAATATATTCAAGTGTCAAAATACGATCTAAATTACATGATAAATTCAAACAAACTGTAATAAAATGTGGTAAGATAATAAAATAATTTGAGAATTTTTTTATATCCCAACTATATATATTTGTGCATTTAGTACATGATGTTCCAATTAAATCAATTTAGTTACTCAACTTTTCGTTTATCAATAAATTTTGGTCCACATCTTTAGATTTCATAAAAAAAAATAATGGTTTTAGAAAGAAATTTGTTAAATTCATGAAAAACTATATAAAAAAACTAAAAAAAACTATATAAAAAAATCGTTAATACTATGTCAATTTGTTCTATTAATAATAAAAACTAAAGAATATATATATATATATATATATATAGGAATCTATATCTGTATAAAAAGAATTACCATTTTTTAAAAATAGTAAGTTAAAGCTTTGTCAAATCTTATCAACATTAATTACATACTATTTATAATAGTTTTTCTTTGTTAAAAAATAAAATAAAATCATGCAGCATTTTATGCTGCTCTTGAATGGTGGAAGTTGTTACCTTTTTTATGGTTAAAAAAATCAGTCAGTATATTGCAAAACAGTTTGAAGAGATACACATAAATCATAACACACTTAAAAAGATCGCCGATTAATTTGTATCCTATTTTGATGGATAGATACAGGTATAAAATAAAATTAAAAAAATAATATAGGAAAAGGTGGTTTGATTAATATAATATTTGTATGTAAATTAAAAATTTATGAAATTATTAACTATTATATTCACCTCATAAATTAATCCAAAATAAATGTTGCAAAACAGTTTGATGGAGAGATACACGCATAAATCAGAACACATTTAAAAAGATCGCCGATTAATTTTTATCATATTTTGATAGATAGATACACGTATATTATAAAAATGAAAAAATGATGTAGGTAAAGGTGGTTTGATTAATATAATATTTGTATGTAATTAAAAAATTATGAATTTCTTAACTATTACATTCACTTCATAAATTAATCCAAAATAAACGTTAGATTATTTTTAACAATAATACAGGTATATATTTTTAACAATATACACGTGAGATTTTCATAAATTAATCCAAAATTAACGTGAGATTTATTTTTAACAATAATACAGAGTATTTATTTTTAACAATATACATGTGAGATTTACGTGAGATTTATTTCAAAATCCTATTATTTTTGTATAAAAATGGAATCTAATATATGTATATAATAAGAATAAATTTTTTAACATGTTGTCTGAGTAAACATGTTGTCTGAATAAATTTATATATATATATATATATGTTAACTTTAAGTGTTTTTAAATATATTTTTCTTATAAAATAGTTTAAAAAAATTTAGGCAATTTCACATTTTTCAAGAATAATATATAATATTTTAGGTACTTTTATTTACATTATATAATAGTCAATAATTCTTAATGTATTTTCGGTTGTAATATTATTAACACATATAATATTTTAGATACTTTTAAAAATATTTGGACAAATTTTTTAGACTCTAGATTAAAACATGTTTTCTTTACAAAATGGTTTAGAATAATGTTAGGCGACTTCACACATATTTCAATAATAAAATAGAATATTTCATATACTTGTGCATATGTGATATAAGATTTTATATCATATAAAAAGATAATAAGATTTATTATTCCCGATAAAAAACATTGAATACATATTTAATTTTAGATATAAAATTCCATTTTATTTGTTATATAATACTTCGATTTGCATTAATCTTAGTTGTAAATTTGATAAATCAAGCATACAATTAGGACTTAAAAAGAACTAATATTTAACTCTAGAAATAAATTATGTCATAATTCTCGATATCACCTCAATATTTATTTTATATATACCATTATCTCAATATTTATTTATATATTATATTATATATATATATATATATAATGTCATAATTCTCGATATCACCTCAATAATTATTTTATATATACCATCATCTCAATATTTATTTATTTATATTTTATATATATAATGTAAATTTTATCATTTTCACTCAATAAAGTGCAGATAATATCTTTATTTAGTCTCATAATATTTTAGATATTCTTAAAATATTATTTAGAAATTTTTGTACACATTCTATATATATACATTTACATATAAATGGATACATGTGCATATATATCTTAAATTTAAATATTGTTAGACATGTTTTCATGAAAAAATAATGTAGAAATTTTTCGATGACTTCACATCTTTTTAAATAGTTTAGACATATTTTCTTTACAAAATAGTTTAGAAAAATTTTAAGTGACTTCAATCATTCAATAATGATATATAAAATTTTAGATACTTTTCCTACGGTACATAATATTTTATGCGTTTTTAATATTTTAAATATAAATTTTCAAAAATTCTTTTATACAAGATAATTTTATGTATACGACAAATTATATCATATACTAACTCCACATTTATAATTTATAATTATTAGTTAATATTGTTTATCCTCCTCTTTAATTTATAATTATTATTTAATATAATTTACCCGGCACGAGATACGCACTAGTATACTTTTAGGCTTTTAATTCTAAACTTTATATTGTTGCTTCTCGAGTTACAAATAAAAAGACACAAGATACTCATATATAATGAGAAATAAAATATACAAATATAAACATTGTATATAGTAATCCATTTTAATTGCATATAAAAATTATTTATTCTAATTATGTTTCCTTAATTCATTTAAATTTAATAGTTGCGGCCACGATACTAGTTACTAATAATTCATTTAGGGTTCGGATACGGATTTTTAGACACAACAGAAATCGTGCGCCTCTTCTTCTCAGTTCTCATCTTCTGGCCACTCCCGTCTCTCTTCTCAGTCAGTCACCAACCACCAGCCGGCAGCCACCATCGTACCATCTACCTATCTCTCTATGAAATCGCGTCGCCTGACTCGCCTCCGGCCTCAGTCTCATTCTTTCTGATCGCGCCTCCCCGTCTTTGAGAATTGAGACACAACCTCTGACTTCTCGCCGCCTCCGAGCCTCTCTGCTTCCGACGCCTCGCCGTCTCGCCGTCGCCGCCTCGACACACTCCACTGCAGATTTAAGGTAATTAGTAACTATTACATTTTAAAAAAATTAAAGAATGCTAATTGATGTGGTTTTTTTCTTTGAAATTGATGGGGTTTTATCTTTGAAACAAATGCTAATTTGTTAAATATGCTTTGTATGTAAATTAGAATTAAGTTTAGGATCTGATGAGAAATGTTGAATTGATGCTAAACTGTTGATGAATTCATTATTAAAATCATGGTTCTGTTGTTGTAAAAGATTAGCATTATCAAATACACAGCAATCTTTGCTTCTTACGTTTGTGGCTATCTCAAGTTTGCTGGTGGAAGTTTGCATTGTGGTGAGCTGGAAGTTCAAACAGATTCCTGTTGCTTTTAGCTGTAATTGGAGTTCGCTTATGTAGTATGTTAATGATTGTCTTTATCTTTTTATATCAGTGTTAGTTGTTCCATTAGTGTTTTGTTGGATGTGTATTCTTAAGGATGTTGCATGTAGTATCCTTAGCTATTTGTATGTAATATGGGGATTAGTGTGTCCTGTGGTTGTAAGACTCTTGTTATTTATGAGAAATCTCCTAACATTTTGAAAAAAAAAAAAAAACAAAAACGATACACAGTATATAATAAGGCGGGCCAGGGCGGGGCGGCCCGCCCCGGAGCGTGTCAGGTTGCGGGGCGGCATTCCTGGACCCGTGGCGGGTCACGGGCCAGGTCGGGGCGCGGGCCTATGGTCGCGGGGCAGGTCCGGGTACTGAACTACCCGACCCGGCCTGCCCCATTGCCATCCCTAAACACCATATAGTATATGAAACATAAAACTATTTATTAACGTTTATCGTTAAGGCAATCAATCTCTGAACCCTTGAATTGGGAGCAGCCGTGTCTGGTCAGCTGTTTCCCGTCTCAAATGTTGCCCTGCTTAAGAAGGCTGTAGGTATATCTATCCTTGGCGTATCTCAGACAGCACTTGCTCTTGCAACAGCCTTTTTACAGGTGTGCAGCATACCAATTCTCAATGTACTAATGAAATTGCTCTACTTACATTATAATTCAGTTGGACTGCATATCAAACATTGAAGCTTCACAATTCCGCACGCCTACTCTCACAGAGCCCTAAATATTGTGTGATTTTCTGTATAATTTACTCAACTATTTATGCTATTATTTATTGCAAATAAAATTGATGAAATTAGTTTCATTCAGATCTCAAGAGTTGTCAGAAAAAAGGGAGCCATCGCAGGGTGAAATAATGTAAGTTTTTTTTTTTTTGAATTATAAGAATCGTATCTGTGTTTTAATCAAGCACAATGGCGACATGTGATCCATATAGCCGATCCCATTTAGTGGGATTTTAGTGGCTTGTTGTTGTTGAATTATAAGAATAGTGTTTGTGGTCTGAATTCCACTTACCCAAAAACCTTCAGTCTTGACATTATTTTATCCATCTGATGTGTTGGTGATATTAGGAGATATTGGATAATCTTCTTCTACTTATTGGGAAAAGTAGAAATAAATGGCTTTTGTTGTTAAAACCAGGGGAGCTATTGAATTGGAACTTCGTTGTCCGAAAATTGTTAATGGGATAGCTGCTGATCCCCAACCAGATTGGAGTATTGACAACTTACTCTCGGAGCTTGATTCTATATACCAGAAGCAAGATGTGGCTCCAGATTTTGCTGGACCTTTTACCAAAACACGACCTACGTATGTTCTTACCCTTCTTGTTAGTTTGTTTCCATGGTGTCAGTTTATGATTGTTAATTGAATTTCACATACAATTCAGAGCTTCTAGAGACAATTCTCATCTTGCCCGAGGCTTTCTTATGCACGTGTCCGATGAAAGTGGGTCAAGCGACACTGATGAAGATTGTGAACAGGTGCCCAGTAGTTCTTCCATGGTTTCTGGGAGAAGATTTGTTTGTGATGAGCTCTACATGAGGTTTGAGCTTGCAGCCTTCTAGTTTAATATCAGTAATGGAATATAAATTTCAGAGCGTAGTGATAGTTTGTAATGTTATCACCTTCTTTATATTAGTGGCAGAATATGAAGCAGTCTAATGTGGCTCATGCTCTAACTGATTTTTTTTCCTTCATTTTGTTTTGTTAATTAGCTCTGGGTAACATTGCCATTCAATATTATATAAAACATACGAAACATGTATAGTATGTGTTATTTGATCAACTCTGACGCATCAGCAAGTATAATCAGATTTGAATATGAGCTGCTTGTCATGAAGTGTGCCTCTGAAGTGCTTCTTAGAAGATCAAGGAAAGAACCTGTTTCCAAGAGATTGTGTAGATCTGAGTTGTCACATTGTGTTGATTGAAAGTATCTCTGGCTTTTCGGTGGTATGGAATATGAATTTTGGTGTGGGTGGGGGCTTATGATAATTGCAATTATTTTTCAAATATCAGATCAAAGATGGATTAGAACATGTAGATTTGCGCGAGTGGGTGGGTGGTATTAATATTATTGCAAGAAATTACTGAAAAGTACTGAGCACAGATGGGTTAGAGTTGAATATCAATTACTAGTTCTGGTTGAGCCATGAAGCAATTGTAATCTTGCCATATGAATCTAACAGTGGCTAATCATAGCTGTATGGATCATATAGATCTTGTTATCATTTCTTGTTCCTCAGTCAAATGTTCATAATTCCCAGGGTCTGGAGGTGAATGGCAAGTGTCTAATACTTCAAATCATACAGATTTACCATACACGAGTTAAGATGATGTAAAAAGTAGTTGGTATAATCTCCCACGACTTGTTTCTTAGAGTTGCACGAAATGTAAATATGTGCTTGAAGTGTAGTTTCCCCCCAAATTTGATTAAACTTGGACGTTACTAATGCGATGGGCTGATGGCTCAATTCACATATTATGGTTCAATTATCATCTTATTTTCCCCTTTCCTTCTTGAATTGGCAGTGACGTTTCTGATAGTGGGTGTCCTATGATGGATACAGTGAGCTTAGCTGATGGTGCTCTCCATGAGCTAATCGATGAATTTCAGCTAGCTATAACAGTGAGTAGAACAACTTACTGAAATTGTGCATTTGTTAAAGAATTGGTTATAAGAATACTGTATGTAGAACTTTTTCAGTCAATTTTAATATGATGTGCTTGATGGTAATGCCATTTCTATCATTGAGAATTGGTAGTGCATGATGATTAGGATAAAGTGCCGTGTGCACGAATTTCAAGAGTTTGATGGTTGAACTTTCATCATTTAATTTTGACAACATTTTTGAAACTTGAGAAATAAAAACAATCACATTAAATTTCATACTTCAGCCCGCATTTTTAAGTTGAAGTCAGTGCCTTGATGAATTAGGTTTTGCATCCGCCATGTTATGAGTATCACATAAAAGTGATGTAATAGCTTCTTTGTTGCCTGACATTGAATTTGTTGTCTTGGTTGTAGGAGGAAGTGAGATCCAAAATATCGTCTTTGGAGACTCGGCTGCTCTGTGAAAATGAAGATTTTGACTCATCAACATCTAAAATAGTCAAGCAGAGAGAATTACAGCAGGAAAGGGAAAGGAAGTTCGATTTGCAATATCAACGCACAATGTAAAATCATTAGTTTCTGATATCTTTTCTTATTTGTTCCTCCATTCGTTCCCTTTGAAGTACTGTAATTGGAACTTGAGCTAAATTATACAAAATCATCTGAAAGTAAATAACACTAAGAAAAATATATTCTATGCACCGGTAAAATGGAATCATACATATCAGCAAGTGCTGCCACCGATTATTTTCTTGGAGGAATATGATAGTAATGGAGATAGTCACACCAACTTGTACTTTCCATTTACGGGAAGAAATTTGTACAATTTCGTCCCTATTTCACTAGTGGTTGAAGTGTGGGCTTATTGTTGATTTGAAGAATGTTCCACTGACCTTTCTCTTCTTTAGTGCAGAAGCACTTGATAATCACCTTACCGCTGTGCAGAGGGATCATGAGCACATATCCCAACTAGAAGAAAGAAGAATAAGAGATGATGCTGCTCGCGTGGAGGCTAAAAGAAAAGAGAAGGCTATTCAGGAAGAAAAAATGCGACAAGAAAGAATTAAAGCAGAAGAAGAGGTTTTCCTCCATTTGAATCTCCATTTTATTCAAATTTATTTATCTGATGTTACTGAATATTTAATCATACTTATTTCCTATGTCCCGTCCATTTTTTCTTCCATAATATATTTGCTGGTAATAATAGAGGATTTATTGAGTAATAATGCAGGAAAGACTAAAAGTTGAAAGGGCCGAGAGAGTTAAAGCAGCAGCAATAGAAGCTGAGAAGAAAGCTGCAGAAGAAGCTGCATCCAAACGTGCTGCTGAAACCTTAAGACAGAATGCTGAAAATGTAGTGCAAGATTCTAAGGGAACTCTTGGGCTATCCAATTCTGCATTTGATGTTAAGAAAGGAGCGCAATCATCAGGTTTCTTCTATACTTATCTGCAGTAAGAGTATGTACCTCATTTTCAGTTTCTTATGTATTATTGTTGGCAGGAAGAAATGTTATAAGAGCTTCAGAAAATGCTCTTAAGTTGGAAAAACAAAGAAGTCAGATTTATGGAGAGTTGTTGGCAGAAAACAAGGCTTTTAAGGAGAGCGCAAACCAGGTATATCTTTATGGAGATTGATTCAAATTCTAAAACTCCCGGAAACTTTTTTCTGTGTAATTTATTTTCGAATAGTTAGCTCTTCTAGAATATGTGAAATGTGGTTAAATATTGCTTTCATTTGTGAGTCATCATTGGCTGTTTGTCATGCAGGACTATCAGAGACATGGACAGATTATTGGAAGACAGATTAAAACAGTATCAGCTACAGTAGAAAATGTGAGGTAAGTTGGATTCTATATCCTAACTTTTTGGCATTATACACTGATCTGTAATCTTCCAACTCCTGTAATTTTGTTTGTTCTAAGTTTATATATACATATGCTCTTTAGTAGTTTAATGAGACATTTTTTGGTTCTCTTTTGACCCAGAACAAGAGCAGAAGAATTATTGAAGCTAATTAATAGTCCGCGCTTGCCTCAACCCATCAGTATTCAGTTATTTGCTGAAAAGGTTGTCCGTTACAAGAGTGTACATATTATTGGTTTTGCTTTATTTGCTTCAAATTGTTTTTTTTTT
>CACSLK010006469.1:6758-19063 GCA_902706635.1 Striga hermonthica
TTCAGTTCAGATATATATGCTTAGTTCATGATATTGTTATTATTTACGATGTTTTACATTAGTATGAGTTTCCACGGAGCACAGTGCCTAGTGCTCACGCCCCAGTTATTTGATGTTTTTCAGGTCAGCAGGTCGGGCAGGGAGTGTGACATGACGGGAGCAGCTCGGGACATTCAGGATATTTGTTTATATGTTTGGACTGTATAACTAAAGTTTATGCTTCCGCTTACGTTTTGACTGTCTTTTGACGATGTTTGATGATTTTAACGGTTTTATCATATTTTGATAAACTTTTCAGATAACACAGTTTTTAAATAACCGGACGTTTTTAATAAGTTAAAACAACGGTTTTCTAAAGTTAAGTAAAGATTTTCACGGTAGCACCCCAAATCAGTTTCGCAAAGTAAAAATATTTAGTTTTTCAAAGACATTGCGATTAAATGCGCTACTCTGATTTACTAGTAAGGTGGGGTGTTACAAAAATGGTACACGTTTAAGAAGGTCGAGGAAAATAAGGGTAAATAGGGGCAAAAATGAAAAATGTAATCAACGTCTCTGGGATGATGTGTTTTCGAACACGGCACCAAAATTTTATGTGGGTAACATATATTTATCGCCCCATCGTGTTTTGAAGCAAAATGGCATACGTGTAAGAATGTCAAGGAAAATAAGGGTAAATAGGGGAAAGAATGAAAAATATAATCGACATCGCCGGAAAGACTTGTTTTCGAACACGACACCATTATTTGTTGTGGATAATATATATTTATCGCCCAATCATGTTTTGAATCAAAATGGTACACGTTTAAGAATGTCAAGGAAAATAAGGGTATATAGGGGCAAGAACGAAAAATGTAATCAACGTCTCCAGAAAGACTTGTTTTCAAACACGACACCATTGTTTGATGTGGATAACATATGTTTATCGCCCCTCGTGATTTGAAGCAAAATGGTACACGTTTAAGAAAGTCGAGGGAAATAAGGGTAAATAGGGGCAAGAACGAAAAATGTAATCAACGTCTCCGAAAAGACTTGTATTCGAACAAGGCACCATTATTTGATGTGGATAACATATTTTTATCCCACCATCGTGTTTTGAAGCAAAATCATATACATTTAAAGAAGTCAGGGAAAATAAGGGTTAATTAGAGGCAAGAACGAAAAAAAAAAAAATCAACGTCTCCGGAAAGACTTGTTTTCAAACAAGGCAACATTATTTGATGTGGATAACATACTTTTACTGCACCATCATGTTTTGAAGCAAATAGAATACGTTTAAAAAAGTCAAGAAAAATAAGGTTAAATAGAGGCAAGAACGAAAAAATAATCATCGTCTCCGGAAAGACTTGTTTTCGAACACGGCACCATTATTTGATGTGGATAACATATATTTATCGCCCCATCGTGTTTTGAAGCAAAAGGGTACACGATTAAGAAAGTCGAAGAAAGTAAGGGTAAATAAGGGCAAGAACAAAAAATGTAATCAACGTCTCCGGAAAGACTTTATTCGAACAAGGCACCATTATTTGATGTGAATAACATATTTTTATCGCACCATCGTGTTTTGAAGCAAAATGGTACACGTTTAAGAAAGTCGAGGAAATAAGGGTAAATAGGGGCAAGAACGAAAAATGTAATCAACGTCTCCGGAAAGACTTGTATTCGAACAAGGCACCATTATTTGATGTGGATAACATATTTTTATCACACCATCGTGTTTAGAAGCAAAATCGTATACATTTGAAGAAGTCAGGGAAAATAAGGGTTAATTAGAGGCAAGAACGAAAAAAAAATCAACGTCTCTGGAAAGACTTGTTTTCAAACAAGGCAACATTATTTGATGTGGGTAACATATTTTTACCGCACCATCATGTTTTGAAGCAAATAGAAATAAAAAAGTCAAGAAAAATAAGGGTAAATAGAGGCAAAAACGAAAAAATAATCATCGTCTCCGGAAAGACTAGTTTTCGAACACGGCACCATTATTTGATGTGGATAACATATATTTATCGCCCCATCGTGTTTTGAAGCAATAGGGTACACAATTAAGAAAGTCGAGGAAAGTAAGGGTAAATAGGGACAAGAACGAAAAATGTAATCAACGTCTCCGGAAAGTCTTTATTCGAACAAGGCACCATTATTTGATGTGGATAACATATTTTTAGCGCACCATCGTGTTTTGAAGCAAAATGGTACAAGTTTAAGAAAGTCAAGGAAAATAAAGATAAATAGGGACAAGAACAAAAAATGTAATCAACATCTCCAGAAAGACTTGTTTTCGAACACGACACCATTATTTGATGTGTATAACATATATTTATCGCCCCCTCGTGATTTGAAGCAAAATGGTACACGTTTAAGAAAGTCAAGGAAAATAAGGGTAAATAGGGGCAAGAACGAAAAATGTAATCAACGTCCCTGGAAAGACTTGTATTCGAACAAGGCACTATTATTTGATGTGGATAACATATTTTATCGCATCATCGTGTTTTGAAGCAAAATCGTATACATTTAAAAAAATCAGGGAAAATAAGGGTTAATTAGAGGCAAGAACGAAAAAAAAAATCAACATCTCTGGAAAGACTTGTTTTCAAACAAGCCAACATTATTTGATGTGGATAACATATTTTTACCGCACCATTCGGTTTTGAAGCAAAATCCTATACGTTTAAAAAAGTCAATAAAAAAAAGGGTAAGTAGAGGCAAGAACGAGAAAATAGTCAACATCTCCGGAAAGACTTGTTTTCGAACACAACACTTATTGGATGTGGATAACATATATTTATTGCCCCGTCGTGTTTTGAAGCAAAATGGTACACATTTAAGAAGGTCGAGGAAAATAAGGGTAAATAGGGGCAAAAATGAAAAATGTAATCAACGTCACCAGAATGATTTGTTTTCGGACACGACACCATAATTTTATGTGGGTAACATACATTTATCGCCCCATCGTGTTTTGAAGCAAAATGGCACACGTTTAAGAATGTCAAGGAAAATAAGGGTAAATAGGGGCAAGAACGAAAAATATAATCAACGTCTCCGGAAAGACTTTTTTTCGAACACGACACCATTATTTGTTGGGGATAATATATATTTATCGCCCCATCGTGTTTTGAATCAAAATGGTACACGTTTAAGAAAGTCGAGAAAAATAAGGGTATATAGGGGAAAGAACGAAAAATGTAATCAACGTTTCCAGAAAGACTTGTTTTCGAACACGAGACCATTATTTGATGTGGATAACATATATTTATCGCCCCTCATGATTTGAAGCAAAATGGTACACGTTTAAGAAAGTCGAGGGAAATAAGGGTAAATAGGGGCAAGAAACGAAAAATGTAATCAACGTCTCTGGAAAGACTTGTATTCGAACAAGGCACCATTATTTGATGTGGATAACATATTTTTATCGCACCATCGTGTTTTGAAGCAAAATGGTACAAGTTTAAGAAAGTCAAGGAAAATAAGGGTAAATAGGGACAAGAACGAAAAATGTAATCAACGTCTCCAGAAAGATTTGTTTTCGAACACGACACCATTATTTGATGTGGATAACATATATTTATCGCCCCCTCGTGATTTGAAGCAAAATGGTACACATTTAAGAAAGTCGAGGAAAATAAGGGTAAATAGGGGCAAGAAAGAAAAATGTAATCAACGTCCCCGGAAAGACTTGTATTCGAACAAGGCACCATTATTTGATGTGGATAACATATTTTTATCGCATCATCGTGTTTTGAAACAAAATCGTATACATTTAAAAAAGTCAGTGAAAATAAGGGTTAATTAGAGGCAAGAACGAAAAAAAAAAATCAACTTCTCTGGAAAGACTTGTTTTCAAACAAGACAACATTATTTGATGTGGATAACATCTTTTTACTGCACCATCAAATTTTGAAGCAAAATCCTATACGTTTAAAAAAGTCAATAAAAATAAGGGTAAGTAGAGGCAAGAACGAAAAAGTAGTCAACATCTCCGGAAAGACTTGTTTTCGAACACAACACTTATTGGATGTGGATAACATATATTTATTGCCCCATCGTGTTTTGAAGCAAAATGGTGCACATTTAAGAAGGTCGAGGAAAATAAGGTTAAATAGGGGCAAAAACGAAAAATGTAATCAACGTCTCCGGAATGATTTGTTTTCGAACACGGCACCATAATTTTATGTGGGTAACATATATTTATCGCCCCATCGTGTTTTGAAGCAAAGTGGCACACGTTTAAGAATGTCAAGGAAAATAAGGGTAAATAGGGGCAAGAACGAAAAATATAATCAACGTCTCCGGAAAGACTTGTTTTCGAACACGACACCATTATTTGTTGTGGATAATATATATTTATCGCCCCATCGTGTTTTGAATCAAAATGGTACACGTTTAAGAAAGTCGAGGAAAATAAGGGTATATAGTTGTAAGAACAAAAAATGTAATTAACGTCTCCAGAAAGACTTGTTTTCAAACACGACACCATTATTTGATGTGGATAACATATATTTATCGCCCCACGTGATTTGAAGCAAAATGGTACACGTTTAAGAAAGTCGAGGGAAATAAGGGTAAATAGGGGCAAGAACGAAAAATGTAATCAACGTCTCCAGAAAGACTTGTATTCGAACAAGGCACCATTATTTGATGTGGATAACATGTTTTTATCGGACCATCGTGTTTTGAAGGAAAATCGTATACATTTAAAATAGTCAGGGAAAATAAGGTCTAATTAGAGGCAAGAACGAAAAAAAAAAATCAACGTCTCTGGAAAGACTTGTTTTCAAACAAGGCAACATTATGTGATGTGGAATCGTGTTTTGAAGCAAATCGAATACGTTTAATAAAGTCAAGAAAAATAAGGGTAAATAGAGGCAAGAACGAAAAAATAATCAACATCTCCGGAAAGATTTGTTTTCGAATATGTCACCATTATTTGATGTGGATAACGTATATTTATCACCCCATCGTGTTTTGAAGCAAAATTTACACGAATAAGAAAGTCGAGGAAAATCAGTGTAAATAGGGGTAAGAACGAAAAATGTAATCAACATCTCCGAAAAGACTTGTTTTCGAGCACGACACCACTATTTGATGTGGATAACATATATTTATCGCCCCCTCGTGATTTGAAGCAAAATGGTACACGTTTAAGAAAGTCGAGGGAAATAAGGGTAAATAGGGGCAAGAACGAAAAATGTAATCAACGTCTCCGAAAAGACTTGTATTGGAACAAGGCACCATTATTTGATGTGGATAACATATTTTTATCGCACCATCGTGTTTTAAAGCAAAATCGTGCACATTTAAAAAAGTCAAGGAAAATAAGGGTTAATTAGAGGCAAGAACGAAAAAAAAATCAACGTCTCTGGAAAGACTTGTTTTCAAACAAGGCAACATTATTTGATGTGGATAAAATATTTTTACCGCACCATCATGTTTGAAACAAATCGAATATGTTAAAAAAAGTCAAGAAAAATAAGGGTAAATAGAGGCAAGAACGAAAAAATAAACGTCTTCGGAAAGACTTGTTTTCGAACACGACACCATTATTTGATGGTGATAACATATATTTATCACCCCATCGTGTTTTGAAGCAAAATGGTACACGATTAATAAAGTCGAGGAAGATAAGGGTAAATAGGGGCAAGAACGAAAAATGTAATCAACGTCTCCAGAAAGACTTGTTTTCGATCACAACACTATTATTTGATGTAGATAACATATATTTATTGCCCCATCATGTTTTGAGGCAAAATGGTACACGTTTAAGAAAATCAAGTAAAATAAGGGTAAATAGGGGCAAAAATGAAAAATGTAATCAATGTCTCTCGGAAGACTTGTTTTCGAACACGACACCATTATTTTATATGGATAACATATATTTATCGCCTCGTGTTTTGAAGTATAATGGTACACGCTTAAGAAAGTCGAGAAAAATAATAGTAAATATGGGCAAAAATAAAAATGTAATCAACATCTCCGGAAAGACATGTTTTCAAACACGACACCATTTTTCGATGTGGATAACATATATTTATCGCCCCATTGTGTTTTGAAACAAAATGGTACACGTTTAAGAATGTCAAGGAAAATAAGGGTAAACAGGGGCAAGAACGAAAAATGTTTTCAACATCTCAGAAAAGACTTGTTTTCGAACAGGACACCATTATTTGATGTGGATAACTTATATTTGTCGCCCCATAGTGTTTTGAAGCAAAATGGTACACGTTTAAGAAAGTCGAGGAAAAATAAGGGAAAATAGGGGTAAGAATAGAAAATGTAATCAATGTCTTCGGAAAGACTTGTTTTTGAACACGGCACCTTTATTTGATGTGGATAACATATATTTATCACCCAATCGTGTTTTGAAGCAAAATGGTACACGTTTAAAAAAGTCAAGAAAAATATGGGTAGATAGAGGCAAGAACGAAAAAATAATCAACGTCTCCAGAAAGACTTGTATTCGAACAAGGCACCATTATTTGATGTGGATAACATATTTTTATCGCACCATCGTGTTTAGAAGTAAAATCATATACATTTAAAGAAGTCAGGGAAAATAAGGGTTAATTAGAGGCAAGAACGAAAAAAAAATCAACGTCTCTGGAAAGACTTGTTTTCAAACAAGGAAACATTATTTGATGTGGATAACATATTTTTACCGCACCATCATGTTTTGAAGCAAATAGAATACGTTTAAAAAAGTCAAGAAAAATAAGGGTAAATAGAGGCAAGAACGAAAAAATAATCATCGTCTCCGGAAAGACTTGTTTTCGAACACGATTATTTATCGCCCCATCGTGTTTTGAAGCAAAAGGGTACACGATTAAGAAAGTCGAGGAAAGTAAGGGTAAATAGGGGCAAGAACGAAAAATGTAATCAACATCTCCGGAAAGACTTTATTCGAACAAGGCACCATTATTTGATGTGGATAACATATTTTTATCGCACCATCGTGTTTTGAAGCAAAATGGTACAAGTTTAAGAAAGTCAAGGAAAATAAGGATAAATAGGGACAAGAACAAAAAATATAATCAACATCTCCAGAAAGTCTTGTTTTCGAACACGACACCATTATTTGATGTGTATAACATATATTTATCGCCCCCTCGTGATTTGAAGCAAAATGGTACACGTTTAAGAAAGTCGAGGAAAATAAGGGTAAATAGGGGCAAGAACGAAAAATGTAATCAACGTCCCTGGAAAGACTTGTATTCGAACAAGGCACCATTATTTGATGTGGATAACATATTTTTATCGCATCATCGTGTTTTGAAGCAAAATCGTATACATTTAAAAAAGTCAGGGAAAATAAGGGTTAATTAGAGGCAAGAACGAAAAAAAAATCAACATCTCTGGAAAGACAACATTATTTGATGTGGATAACATATTTTTACCGCACCATTCGATTTTGAAGCAAAATCCTATACGTTTACAAAAGTCAATAAGAAAAAGGGTAAGTAGAGGCAAGAACGAAAAAATAGTCAACATCTCCGGAAAGACTTGTTTTCGAACACAACACTTATTGGATGTGGATAACATATATTTATTGCCCCATCGTGTTTTGAAGCAAAATGGTACACGTTTAAGAAAGTCGAGGAAAATAAGGGAAAATAGGGGCAAGAACATAAAATGTAATCAACGTCTCTGGAAAGACTTGTTTTCAAACACGGCACCTTTATTTGATGTGGATAATGTATATTTATCGCCCCATCGTGTTTTAAAGCAAAATGGTACACGTTTAAGAAATTCAAGGAAAATAAGGGTAAATAGGGGCAAGAACAAAAAATGTAATCAACATCACCGGAAAGACTTGTATTCGAACAAGGCACCATTATTTGATGTGGATATCATATTTTTATCGCACCATCGTGTTTTAAAGAAAAATCGTATACATGTAAAAAGTCAGGGAAAATAAGGGTTAATTAGAGGCAAGAACGAAAAAAAAAATCAACGTCTCTGGAAAACTTGTTTTTAAACAAGGCAACATTATTTGATGTGGATAACATAATTTTACCGTACCATCTTATTTTGAAGCAAAATCGTATACATTTAAAAAGTCAGGGAAAATAAGGGTTAATTAGAGGCAAGAACGAAAAAAAAAATCAACGTCTCTGGAAAGACTTGTTTTCAAACAAGGCAACATTATTTGATGTGGATAACACATTTTTACCGCACCATCGTGTTTTGAAGCAAATCAAATACGTTTAAAAAAGTCAAGAAGAATAAGGGTAAATAGAGGCAAGAACGAAAAAATAATCAACGCCTCCGGAAAGACTTGTTTTCGAACATGGCACCATTACTTGATGTGGATAACATATATTTATCGCCCCATCGTGTTTTGAAGCAAAATGGTACACGATTAAGAAAGCGTAGGAAAATAAGGGTAAATCGGGGCAAGAACGAAAAATGTAATCAACATCTCCGAAAAGACTTGTTTTCGAACACGACACCATTATTTGATTTAGATAACATATATTTATCGCCCCCTCGTGATTTGAAGCAAAATGGTACAAGTTTAAGAAAGTCGAGGAAAATAACGGTAAATAAGGGCAAGAACGAAAAATGTATCAACGTCTCCGGAAAGACTTGTATTCGAACAAGGCACCATTATTTGATGTGGATAACATATTTTTATCGCACCATCGTGTTTTGAAGCAAAATCGTACACATTTAAAAAAGTCAAGGAATATAAGGGTTAATTAGAGGCAAGAACGAAAAAAAAAAATCAACGTCTCATGAAAGACTTGTTTTCAAACAAGGCAACATTATTTGATGTGGATAACATATTTTTATAGCACCATCATGTTTTGAAGCAAATCGAATACGTTTAAAAAAGTCAAGAAAAATAAGGGTAAATAGAGGCAAGAACGAAAAAATAAACATTTCCGGAAAGACTTATTTTCGAACACGGCACCATTATTTGATGTGGATGAAATATATTTATCGCCCCATTATGTTTTGAAGATAAACGATACAGGACTAAGAAAGTCGAGGAAAATAAGGGTAAATAGGGGCAAGAACAAAAAATGTAATCAACATCTCCAGAAAGACTTGTTTTCGATCACGACACCATTATTTTATTTAGATAACATATATTTATTGCCCCATCGTGTTTTGAGGCAAAATGGTCACGTTTAAGAAAGTCAAGGAAAATAAGGGTAAATAGGGGCAAGAACGAAAAATGTAATCAATGTCTTAGAAAGACTTGTTTTCGAACACGGCACCATTATCTGATATGGATAACATATATTTATCGCCTCGTGTTTTGAAGCAAAATGGTACACGTTTAAGAAAATCGAGGAAAATAAGGGTTAACATGGGCAAAAACAAAAAATGTAATCAACGTCTCTAGAAAGACATGTTTTCAAACACGGCACCATTTTTCAATGTGCATAACACATACTTATCGCCCCATCGTGTTTTGAAGCAAAATGTTACACGTGTAAGAATGTCAAGAAAAATAAGGGTAAATAGGGGTAAGAACGAAAACTGTATTCAACGTCTCAGGAAAGACTTGTTTTCGAACACGACACCATTATTTGATGTGGATAACATATATTTATCACCCCATCGTACTTTGAATCAAAATGGTACACGTGTAAGAAAGTCGAGGAAAATAAGAAGAAATAGGGGCAAGAACAAAATATGTAATCAACGTCTCCGGAAATACTTGTATTCGAACAAGACGCCATTATTTGATGTGGATAACATATTTTTATCGCACCATCGTGTTTTGAAACAAAATGGTACACGTTTAAGAAAGTCAAGGAACATTAGGGTAAATAGGGACAAGAACAAAAAATGTAATCAACGTCTCCAGACAGACTTGTTTTCGAACACGACACCATTATTTGATGTGGATAACATTTATTTATGACCCCTCGTGTTTTGAAGCAATATGGTATACGTTTAAGAAAGTCGAGGGAAACAAGGGTAAATAGGGGCAATAACGAAAAATGTAATCAACGTCTCCGGAAAGACTTGTATTCGAACAAGGCAACATTATTTGATGTGGATAATATATTTTTACCGCACCATCATGTTTTGAAGCAAAATCATATACATTTAAAAAGTCCGGGAAAATAAGGGTTAATTAGAGGTAAAAACGAAAACAAAATCAACGTCTCTGGAAAGACTTGTTTTCAAACAAGGCAACATTATTTGATGTGGATAACATATTCTTACCGCACCTTCGTGTTTTGAAGCAAATCGAATACGTTTCAAAAAGTCAAGAAAAATAAGGGTAAATAGAGGCAAGAACGAAAAAATAATCAACATCTCCGGAAAGACTTTTTTTCGAACATTTCACCATTATTTGATGTGGATAACGTATATTTATTGCCCCATAGTGTTTTGAAACAAAATGGTACACGATTAAGAAAGTCGAGGAAACTAAGTGTAAATAGGGGTAAGAACGAAAAATGTAATCAACATCTCCGAAAAGACTTGTTTTCGAACACGACACCACTATTTGATGTGGATAACATATATTTATCGCCCGCTCGTGATTTAAAGCAAAATGGTACACATTTAAGAAAGTCGAGGGAAATAAGGGTAAGTAGGGGCAAGAATGAAAAATGTAATCAACGTCTCCGGAAAGACTTGTATTCGAACAAGGCACCATTATTTGATGTGGATAACATATTTTTATCGCACCATCGTGTTTTGAAGCAAAATCGTACACATTTAAAAAAGTCCAGGAAAATAAGGGTTAACTAGAGGCAAGAACGAAAAAATATCAACGTCTCTGGAAAGACTTGTTTTCAAACAAGGCAACATTATTTGATGTGGATAACATAATTTTACCGCTCCATCTTATTTTGAAGCAAAATCGTATACATTTAAAAAGTCAGGGAAAATAAGGGTTAATTAGAGGCAAGAACGAAAAATAAATCAACGTCTCTGGAAAAACTTGTTTTCAAACAAGGCAACATTATTTGATGTGGATAACATATTTTTACCGCACCATCGTGTTTTGAAGCAAATCAAATACGTTTAAAATAGTCAAGAAAAATAAGGGTAAATAGAGGCAAGAACGAAAAAATAATCAACGTCTCCGGAAAGACTTGTTTTCGAACATGACACCATTATTTGATGTGGATAACATATATTTATCGCCCCATCGTGTTTTGAAGTAAAATGGTACACGATTAAGAAAGCCTAGGAAATAAGGGTAAATAGGGGCAAGAACGAAAAATGTAATCAACATCTCTGAAAAGACTTGTTTTCGAACAAGACACCATTATTTGATTTGGATAACATATATTTATCGGCTCCTCGTGATTTGAAGCAAAATGGTACACGTTTAAGAAAGTCGAGGGAAATAACGGTAAATAGGGGCAAGAACGAAAAATGTATCACCGTCTCCGGAAAGACTTGTATTCGAACAAGGCACCATTATTTGATGTGGATATCATATTTTTATCGCACCATCGTGTTTTGAAGCAAAATCGTATACATTTAAAAAGTCAGGGAAAATAAGGGTTAATTAGAGGCAAGAACGAAAAAAAAAAAATCACCGTCTCTGGAAAGACTTGTTTTCAAACAAAGCAACATTATTTGATGTGGATAACATAATTTTGCCGCACCATCTTATTTTGAAGCAAAATCGTATACATTTAAAAAGTCAGGGAAAATAAGGGTTAATTAGAGGCAAGAACCAAAAAAAAAAGTCAACGTCTCTGGAAAGACTTGTTTTCAAACAAGGCAACATTATTTGATGTGGATACCATATTTCTACCACACCATCGTGTTTTGAAGCAAATCAAATACGTTTAAAAAAGTCAAGAAAAATAAGGGTAAATAGAGGCAAGAACGAAAAAATAATCAACGTCTCCGGAAAGACTTGTATTCGAACAAGGCACCATTATTTGATGTGGATAACATATTTTAATCGCACCATCGTGTTTTGAAGCAAAATCGAACCCATTCAAAAAAGTGAAGGAATATAAGGGTTAATTAGAGGCAAGAACGAAAAAAAAAATCAACATCTCTGAAAGACTTGTTTTCAAACAAGGCAACATTATCTGATGTGGATAACATATTTTTACAGCATCATCATGTTTTGAAGCAAATCGAATACATTTAAAAAAGTCAAGAAAATTAGGGTAAATAGAGGCAAGAACGTAAATATAAACAACGTCTCCGGAAAGACTTGTTTTCGAACACGGCACGATTATTTGATGTGGATGAAATATATTTATTGCCCCATTGTGTTTTGAAGCAAAATGGTACAGGATTAAGAAAGTCGAGGAAAATAAGGGTAAATAGGGGCAAGAACAAAAAATGTAATCAACGTCTCCAGAAAGACT
>CACSLK010006592.1:14812-26828 GCA_902706635.1 Striga hermonthica
AACCACTTGACCAGAACATCAATATGAGGCAAATTAAAATACAAACACACGGCTGAACATGAATACTACTGAAAGCAACAAAACACGGCCCGAGCCTGCCCGTGGCCACGCACGATAAGCGCTGGCGACGGCCTGGGCCCTGTCTTCAAATAAACTTCATCTTTCCTCGACCGACCTGAACTTATGCAACTTGAAATTAATTATACTAAACATTTAGACGATCAGTGTTCGAGAGTTGCCGGAAGAAATCGAAAGTTACTCGGTAGTGATCTTACTTAGTATGACTCCGACTTAGGCACGGCTTTGCTAAAATTCTCACATAAGACTTGAACACTTAACCTTAAAATACCCTAATTAACATAAATATGAACTGCGGAGGGGATTACCTCTTCAATCGATCGACGTAAATCGCAACTAGGGCGTGATCCTTTGCTCGCGTGCGCCGTGCGTATTGCCTAGCTTTTGCCGTGCGGTTGTTAAACGAAATTGAGGGAAATTGCTTAGTTTAAGTTGCTGCTTGAATAGGGAATTATAGGCTGAATGTCTTATAAGGAAACTTGGGGAAAATTTTTGTTCACTCTCTCCCATATATACATTCGACCGTACGAGTATGATGATGACGAAGTAGTGGCGTGGCCACTTTTTGTCCATGACACTTGCTAAGCTTTGGGGTGTTTTTAAAAAATGACGAAGCATCTTCCTAAACATGCCACGTTGCCTAGCAAATTAGGGGAGGAAATGAACTTCCTTAAGTGTGAAGGACTAGCTTACTATTGGTACAATGTACTTAAATATTTCCACGGCATTATGCTCCAACATTTGGGAAAATTTCCTTAAGTCCACGGCCGCATGCTTTGATTGTGATTAATTTGCTTAATTAATCACTAATTATTCAATTAAACATAATACTTAATTACCAAAATTATTTCGATCGTAAACGGTACGTCAAAAATAGATTTCGGTAATCCCGACTGAACATAATTAATTCCGAAAATAATAAACGTTAACGTTATTATATCGGAACTAAAACATAATTTATACCGATAAAATATCGGGATATTACAAAACTCCCACATCGGAGGTGTTTTCCGGTGAAGAGCCTCCAACGCTCAAGTCAGATCTTGAGAGAGAAAGAATATGAGTAAATATGTGAGAGTATGAGAAAAATTGTCTCGTAAAGTGAGGATTCTCGTCCCTATTTATAGGGACGAGCTACCTGTTTTACACGCGCGGGTAAGGCGAGTTCGGCCAACCGTCCTCTGCTCGTCCGTACAACCGCGCGCCTCCACTATCCTTGACGTCAGGGAACGCGTCCCATTTTTCAGAGAATATCAGAGTTCGTTATAACCATAGGCCACTCATGGAATGTCGCGTGTCCTCCTTTCACGTGCTGTATATTTCCTTGTACACTCTACTGTTCGACCAATTCTGTACGACCACGTCCTATCCGACCATCCTTCCTCGACCAACTCCTCGAGTAGCTGATGCTTGTCGACCACTTCCGGGCTCGCCTCTGTTGTCTGCTCTCTGCTCTTCGTTGCAGGTGCCTGGTCCGGTTCGACCCTACCATTTGACCCGTCTTATTTAGCAAACCCGACGAACCAGTCTTATTTTCTCCGGNTACACCCCACAAACCGGTCTGGCATATAATATCCCATATCATCTAGTCCCCCCACTCTGGTCGAGTCTGAATGACTCAATCTAAGAGTAGGCTTTCGTCTATGTCGTGGAGGTTCTGCTTCTTTGTTTTCGACCATCTGACACATTTACTTCCTTTGCGCGTTTACATTCCTTTCTAACCGCCATTCTGCGCTTTTGAATTTCAAATTTTACCACTAGTCCGCGCTTTTGGGATGCGTCTTTTCATCTGCTCAGAAGTTATGATAGCCTCGTTACCTGTGTTACCTCGAATCTCGCTCCCACTCATGCGCACCTCTTTTTCCCTGCCGTTGGATTTCCTACTTTAATCCTACGGCTCGGGACACGCATTTGTTCACTTGTCTCCCGATCGTAGCCCTTCATTACTCATGATCCTACGGTCGGCGATCTCCCCCCTTCACTTTTTGCCCTTATAAATATCCACACCTAGGGAAATTTTTCCCTTTTCTTCACTACCGCATTCCGTCGCACTAGAGCTTTCTGCAACTATCGAGCATCCTGCAACCTTGAATCCTCTGTTCTATCCACAAGCTCTCAGTCGTTCACCATGAGTAAGTCTTCTTAACTTTCAACTTATGCTTGTTAACTTTTGGTTTTCGAGTTCTTTCTCTTTCTCTCGAATCCTCTTCTCGATTCTGGCCCCGTCCATTGTCTGTCCTTCCCGCTGTGCTCTCCTACGTTCTTTCCCATCTTGTTCTTTGCTTTTGCTCTTTCCTCTGATTAATTATAATTTTCCTTTCTTTTATCTCAGATTCTGCTACTTCGAATGAAAATGATCGATACAAAGGGAAGGACCTGACTCCCCCTTCTTCTTCCACGATCTTAGCCTATCGAGCGATTTTGTACAAGAGATTCTTCAGCCTGAGCCCCTTTCCATCCTCCCCCCTGCAACGGTCAGCGATAGTCCTACAGCCACTGCTGTCTCTCCTTTCACCTACCTTGTCAACCAACCAGATGACGAAGTTACCAGCCGCCCTTCTTCTCCTCCCTCCGAGCGTGCTCGTCGAGCTATCGACCAAGATGACGAGAACGAAGACGAGGATGATCCTCAGGACCATATCCCACTGTCTGCTTGTGATCCCACAGACTTTGTTACTTTGTCCTCTCGCGCCCCGGCCTCTTCGACCATACCTTCTCGCTCCCATCAACCCAAGTCATCCAAGCGGTCCAAGTCATCTAAACCTTTTTCGAGCATCACCCGTCTCGACTTTGATTAGATTGGTCATCCCGTGACTGCTCGCACCCCTTATGAGGATGATACCTATGATAACCCTCCTAAGGGTTATCATACCTTCTTCCGCTCCCATTTCGACCTAGGCCTTCGCTTCCCTATCTGCCAGGCATTAATCGACTTGTGCGGTTTATATGGTCTGCCTCCTAACCAGATCACTCCAAATGCCTTCAGGACTTTAGCATCCTTTATTGTTTTGTCCATGGTCCGCATGGGTAGAGTAGATTTAGCTTTCTTTGTTTATTGCTATTTTGCTTCGAAACAATCGGACGACCTCTATTTAAAAAGCCGTAATAAATCTTGTTTCATTACTGATCGACCATCTAATGTCCCAAGATGGAAAGATCAGTTTGTATATGTACGTCCCCCGCAGCCTTACCCTTGGGCGCCCACCCCCTGGTTCACGGAGGTGCCCCTTAAACCTGCTCCTCCTTCTCCCAACCCAATCTTCGACCGCCACATACAAGTGTGGAACTCGAATCCCGTCGCCTCTACCCCTTTACTCGAAGATGATAACCTCCTCCACCATTGTGGAATTTTGACCCATAAGAAATATTCACCTCCTCTCGCCGAGACTATTCTCCAAATCTGAGTTGACCCCGCTCTGGCTGAAGCTAATCTGAAAGCTCGAGCAGGTGCTCGATTTTAGCCTTGTTGTCTATCTTAGATTTATTTTTTAATATCATCAACTAACTTTATTCGACTTGCAATTTGTTGGTACAGAGGGATTTTTGCACAAACCCGACCTCAAAAAATCTGGCGATAGGAGGTCCGCTCCTAAGGACACCTCAGCCAATGTTGAGAAGGCCAAGGGGAAATCCTCGACTAAAGATGTGAACTCTCGACCGGTGAAATCCAGCGTTGGTGCTTCTTCTCACTCGAGCAAGAAACAGGCTCCTCCTTCTCTGCCCAGGCAAGTCGAGCGCCACCCCAGTCATTCGACTAGAGAGGGCGACGCATCCAAGAAACGTCCTCGATCTGAGGTGACTGGTCCGCATTCCTCCCATCCTCTGCCTTCCCCCCAAGCGGTCACAGCTTGAGGTGACTTCTGCAGGGAATCCCCTTCCCCCACATGCTCCTCCTCTTTCCCTGGTGTCGGCCGGACCTCGGGAGGCTGTGTCTCGGCTGATGAGTTTCCTACCATTCGACGATACGCAGCGATGGGGGGGAATCGTCAAAATCAAGTCGAATATGGCATTCGCGCATTGACACAGGTATATTTTTTTTCCGGCACCGTTTTCTAGTCGTCAACGAATAGCAGGTTCCTCGGCCACTCGCGAACAGAACCGCTGACGAACAATGCGAGATGAGTTCTCGTCGACGACCTTCACAAGCAGCAGCGGCGATTGTCTTTTCTCACCATTACCGATGAACTTCAAGTAACACCAGCGGCCTATCGTCGGACTTCTTCCCTTCAGACCTTGTTCGGTCGGTGCAACAGAGAAATAAGCAACACTTCATGGCCTCAACCCATGAAGTTTCGGGCCTGTCCATAGCAGCAGCGGGTCGGGTGCGGCCATTTGCCGAGCAACAGCCCTCCTTCCGTGAGTTTTTGAGCAATCATCGAGTCGTCCTGGAAGTCGGAATCTAGCCACGCATAACAACCCCACATACGGGTATAAGCAGCGGCATTCGTTCACGAGTCGAGTCCTGAGAACCGAGAGCTTGGAGCAGCTGCAGACCGGCTGTTTTCGGAAGCGTGTGGATAGCGGGCTACAGTAAGTCGGACCTTGCCGAGGCCGTTAGTGCTCATGGTCGAACTTCAAATCAATTTTACTCTCTTCGTGTGGGATCGAGAAGCATGGTAATCTCGATTTTTCTCTTTTATTTTCATACGTTCGGATCCTTATTGTGTTCTAGATGACGGTATGAATTATGGAACTTGGGAAATTTGGTAATTTGTGTGTTTAAGTTTGGTGTTAGTTGTAGATGTTTGTGGCTAAGTTGTAGAAGATAAATATGTTGATCCTTATGTGTTTATTCTATGCTGAAATTGAGTGTTTATATGCCTTTTTAAATTGGTCCAATCGGCCTTAGCTTATAGTCTAATAATTGTGAAAGTTGAAAGCAAGTTCATGATTTATATCGTATTGTACTGTTCTGTTGCGCCTATGTTTAGGCTATCATAAACTTGTATTTTGATGTTTTTCCCTTTTAGTGAAATAAAGATCGTTTTGTTGGCTTTCTGTAGGCTTTAGAATCATGTGATTTTGATTTGAAACGAATAAGTTATTATTTTTATAAAAATATCGCACGTACAGTTTTTTTAGAAAACCCGACAGCATGTTAGGTTAGATGTTTGACCCGGTTGCTACGTCTTAATATGCTCAAAATGAAAAGTGTTCTTCATGAGAATTGTAGTATTTTGAGTTATGGTTCACTGAGATTTAGAATTTGGAAATTTGGAGTTGATTTGAATTTGTTATAAATTTCTGAAATTGATCATGCAAGCAGTTTTTATAAAATTCGGGCAGATTGGTGATTAAGATGTTGGGTTGTTTTTTGATGATTCTATTGTGGCAATATAAAAATATAATCATCATGAAACTTGTAGAGTATGTTACAAGCTTTAATTAGAAGTTGAAATCATACAATTTAGAGTTTTGGTTGATTTTATATGATTTTTCAAAATTGGGGTTATGCCCATAATTTTTAAAACAGTGGCTATGTATAGGATTGAAATTTTTGCTCTGAAATGAGGCCCTTAACATGATTATTTGTAAAAATACTCTGTTTAAAACGTGTAGCATTCTAAGTGTAGTTTCTGTAGGTTTTGAGTTTGTATGGTTTGGAGTTTTATAACTTGAGATATTGTTGTTTTAGTAAAGTGCTGTAATTTGATAAATAGTTACGTTGACATATTTCTTGACCTAAGTGTTTTATGCTTAAACTCAGTTTTAAAGTTATTTTTTGCTTAAGTGATCAACATGAAAGTTGTGGATATATGTGTTAGTTACTCAGTGATTTCGGAATCACATGAATAGCTTGTAACTCATGTTATCTTGAAAATACTGAGGCTATGCGAGTTCGTTGTGCAAACATGCCATTATGAACTATGTGGTTGAGTGATATCGCACGAGTATAGTTATAAGTATTCGTGTGTTTGATAGTCTTTCATAGGACTATTTTGTGTAATGTAGGTGTTTGACGAGCTGTGTTCTCGGCCTACCTTTTTTCCCCGATTTTCTGTGATTTCTTTCTCCGGATACCAGGTGGGTTTTACTTATAAAATTTGCTATACTATAAATAATTTGTTTGTTGCTGGTTTGGTATAATCAATGCATGCTTGTGAATTTGTGTAACCTTAGATGTGAGTTGGATGTCCTTCGAACGGTTGTCCCCATCGATGTGAGTTGTATGTCCTTCGACGGTGCCCTTGTGAGGCAATCTCCCTAAGTCCTGATATGGCCGTACCCCTGTGAGGTGTGTAAGTCCCTATGTAAGGCCATGCCATTGAGAGCTGTATGTCCTTCCGTATGCACTCCCATTGTTGAGAGTTGTATGTCCTTCAATGGCTAATGATAGATGTGCACATGAGTGAGATTATTGGTGTATTGATTGGAGATGTGACGTGTTGAATTGATTTATGATCATGCTATGACCATACCCTTTGTTATTTACGTGCATAGTGGTGAGCACTATTGTTTTCTCTTGTGCTCATCCCCACCTGCTCTTCATGGATGCAGGCTAGTATATGCGGGCACGACGGAGGGAGGCGAGTGGTGTTCATATTGATGATTTTACTTCCGCTATATGAACAACTTATTATCATTTATGAATATATGAATTACGTTGAGTATCAGATTATTGATAGGGAGTGTACTCTCTAGTATTTATGAATTTGAGAAACCCAGTTTGGGAGTTGTATTTGTGATATTATTGAAAATTGTTTTGGAAATGAGTAACGCCTCAAGTGTTTTGAAATAAATTTGGAAAAATTTGTTCTGCATTTCGGCAAAAAAAGTGGGGCGTTACAGTTTGGTATCAGAGCCACTCTGCGTTTCTGTAGACTGTTTATATGTGATTATGTGCATTGACTTTATGTTATGACCACTCGCTATCGTCGTCCCGCGCCAGTTCAGGTATGAATACCTGAATGATTTTGAGATTATTGTGCATTGCTTTATTGATTATTGAAATGAAATCAGGGCTTAGGAAATTTATCCTCCTGCTTTTAAGCATTTTTGAACTCTAGATAAGTGGCGAACTTAGTTGTATGAACTTGAACTCTAGCGGTATAGAGTTAAGTTCCGACTTGAGAAATTGTTTGTTTAGAAATTCGATATAATGTTATCGAGTTAAATTCTGTTTATAGCAGTGCTTTTGCTATAAGACTTGTTGTCCTCAAGAGAGGACCATTCGCAATGCCATCTGGAAAGGAGAAGACTTAAATGAAGGGAACAGACGACCAAAGGAGTCTCCGTTATTTGGGTATTCGGGAGTCTGTAACTGTTGTCGATAGGACCATTAGAGAAACCAGTCAAAGGCGGCGATGACCTATTCTTTTGCGAAAATTCTCTTCAGTATATTAAGCCGCGATCGATTTCCTAGCAGCAGCAGGACTTACCAGGAAAACTTGAACCGATGAAGGAGGCGGTAAATCGTGGATTCGTGAATGCGAGGCAACTTTGTTCCCTTATCGAATTCTTGTATTCTTATAGACATTTGCAAACCCTTGTTGTTTTGTATGATAAGCAATTTTGAATTGTGCTTGAAGCTTCTTTCGTTAGCCAATTTTCATATTTTGATAATTTTGTTTGATCATCCCTTCCTGGCGTAAAACTTTAGATGGAGTGATTTGACTCATATCAAGGAGTGTTTCTTTACACCTTAAATGATTATGCAGAAATCTTTTAAGGAGGATAGATAAGTCCGGAGCAAACACATTGTGAGGTGCATAACCTTCTTAGTTTTGAATTATGTTCATCGCAGTCTTTAGGAAATCCCGTTCTTTTACTTCTTTGGGAGTTTTGGGGGAGCTGACGTGACGGTCGATGCTAGTAGTCAGAAAAAAAAATCAAGGCGAGCTAGTTATTGAATCTCTCGACAGGAGCTGCTGATTTGGGATTATTCCCGAGTAAATAACCGTTTTAGAATCTCTTTGATAATTCTCGTCTATCTCAATCGTCGATCTTTTCGCGTATTAGATTGTGTTGTTTTGAGGAGCCGGTGGACTTGGAGCTCGAACATGCCCTTGCTATCTTTGAGACTTTTGAAACCGTTGAGATTGTGAAACGACTGAAATATATGTTGGACCTAAAGTTTTCGTTAATTTGTAAAACCATTTTTTTTGGTGATCTGAGATTGTAACCTTCTTGTGAAACCTTGAACTGAACGCCGGCCCTAGCTGGGTGTAGCCACGTGAAATGGTGGCTGAGCACGCATTACCGTGCTGAGCGACGGGAGGGTTGCGCGCGGCCGACCGTTGACTCGCATGTGAACTGCAGCCGCCATCACCGCACGCACGAACTCCCCAGGCCAGCCTATACGGCCAACCATCAATATTCTTCCGGAACTGTTGAAACCATTTCATGTTGGAATACTTGGTTATCCTCTTGAACCCCTTTCGTTTGAACAATGAACCGAGAGCTCCGAGTCCCACTCAATGTGCGTAAATCCTTAATCGACGATTTCAGATTAAGGAATGTAGTCAATGAGTCCCCATGCCTTATTAGAGAGTTTCTCGAGTGGCCAAATTGGGAATGTCGTATTGCTATTGGTCAATCCTTAAGTTTTCACATAAGCGCTACGTTCGACTCGTGGAGTCAATATCGTGTGGGTATGAGCATCCTGTATACCGTGTCATAGACTCTGATAGGAGACACTCGGTCCGTGATAAAATCGTGAGCAAGGTAACAGTATGACTCGGGCACGAGACTGAAACTTGGCGACACGTGTACACCTTGTTGGTGAGGTAATCAGAATACGCTGGCAATACACCGAACGACCTGTTGAGGTCTTGTGTGTTGTTAGGTACAAAGTTAATTGTTGATACTCATGAGTATAGGCCAAGCCAAACTGGGTTCCTTGTAAGAAGATGTATGCTTGAGCTCGGGCAGGACTGATCACCCTCCCAAGCAAGAAGGTAGGTATATAAGCATAGGACGAGTCAGATTGGTTCCTGTATGTGAGTACATGCCTGTTGAGCTTAGGGCGATATGACTCATGTGAACGGAGACGAATTTCAGAGGGGTTACCCGGACCTCATGATTAGAAATTCACCGTTGGAGTCTTACGTGTTCTTTCGCATTTCCGAGGACGGAAATATTTTAAAAAGGATAGATTGTAGCGCCCCGTTCGATTATTGGGATTATTTATTTATTATTGCGTTATTATTATTATTATTGATATTAATTATCTAATTTACATTAACTGCCAAATTGCCTACTTGTTTTAATTGCTTATCATTATTATAATTTAATACTATGTGATATATATACATATACATATATATATATATATATAATTGTGTTGGTTAATTTATTTTATCGTCGTTCGTTAGAGTCGGGCCATTTAATTAATTATGTGTTGAACCGAGTAGAGAACCTGTGCGCCCCGCAAACCCGCGCATTCAGCCCGTAAACCCGCGCCCCAAAAAAATCGGCCCATGTGATTATTAGATGGTAAGTTTGTATAAAACCCTACCCTAAGCTTGCTTTAAAAAAAACGTGCAACCCTTTCTTCCTCTTGAAACCGTGCAGACCCCTCTCCCCCTTAATCTCCCTTCACTTCTATCGCGCTTTATCTCGTAATCTCACGACCATCACCTTCATCGCCGCTCTCATATGATGTCTCTCCCTCTCGATCGAGCCTGAAAGAGAAAACCCCGTTGATCTACCTCAGTAGCAATCGCCACCGAAGAAGAGAGCTTTGCCCCTCTGTTCGCACATCTGAGCAGGTCTAGTAAAGCTAACAACCTTTGCTGCCGTGAGCTTCCATCGTCGGCGAACAGCTGGTTCCTCGGCCACTCGTGAACAGAACCGCCGACGAACAATGCGAGATGAGTTCTCGTCGGTGACCTTCACAAGCAGCAGCGGCGATTGTCTTTTCTCACCATTACTGAAGAACTTCGAGTAACACCAGCGGCCCATCGTCGGACTTCCTCCCTTCAGACCTTGTTCGGTCGGCGCAAAAGAGAAATGAGCAACACTTCACGGCCTCAACTCATGAAGTTTCGGGCATGTCCATAGTAGCAGCGGGTCGGGTGTGGCAGTTTGCGGAGCAACAACCCTCCTTCCGTGAGTTTTTGAGCAATCATTGAGTCGTCCTGGAAGCCGGAATCTAGCCACGCATAACAACCCCACATACGCGAATAAGCAGCGGCATTCATTCGCGAGCTGAGTCCCGAGAACCGAGAGCTTGGAGCAGCGGCAGACCGGCTGTTTTTGGAAGCGTGTGGATAGCGGGCTGCAGCAAGTCGGACTTTCCCGAGGCCATTAGTGCTCATGGTCGAACTTCAAATCAATTTTACTCTCTTCGTGTGGGATCGAGAAGCGTGGTAATCTCGATTTTTCTCTTTTATTTTCATACGTTTGGATCCTTGTTGTGTTCTAGATGATGGTATGAATTATAGAACTTGGGAAATTTGGTAATTTGTGTGTTTAAGTTTGGTGTTAGTTGTTGATGTTTGTGGCTATGTTGTAGTAGATAAATATGTTGATCCTTATGTGTTTATTACATGCTGAAATTGAGTGTTTATATGGCTTTTAAATTGGTCCAATCGGCCTTAGCTTATAGTCTAATAATTGTGAAAGTTCAAAGCAAATTCATGATTTATATCGTATTGTACTGTTTTTATATGGCTTTTAAATTGGTCCAATCGGCCTTAGCTTATAGTCTAATAATCGTGAAAGTTCAAAGCAAATTCATGATTTATATCGTATTGTACTGTTCTGTTGCGCCTCTGTTTAGGCTATCATAAACTCGTATTTTGATGTTTTTCCCTTTTGATGAAATGAAGTTCGTTTTGTTGGCTTTCTGTATGCTTTAGAATCATGTGATTTCGATTTGAAACGAATAAGTTATGATTTTTATAAAAATGTTGCACGTACAGTTTTTTTAGAAAACCCGTCAGCATGTTAGGTTAGATGTTTGACCCGGTTGTTGTATCTTAGTATGCTCAAACTAAAAATTGTTCTTCATGAGAATTGTAGTAATTTGAGTTATAGTTTAGTGAGATTTAGAATTTCGAAATTTAAAGTTGATTTGAATTTGTTATAAATTTTTGAAATTGATCATGCAAGCAGTTTTTATAAAATCCGGGCAGATTGGTGATTAAGATGTTGGGTTGTTTTTGATGATTCTATTGTGGCAATATGAAAATGTAATCATCATGAAACTTGTAAAGTATGTTATAAGCTTTAACTCGAAGTTGAAATCATATAATTTAGAGTTTTGTTGATTTTATATGATTTTTCAAAATTGGGGTTATGCCCATAATTTTTAAAACAGTGGCTATGTATATGATTGAAATTTATGCTTCGAAATGAGATCCTTAACATGATTATTTGTAAAAATACTCTTCTTGCAACGTGTAGCATTCTAAGTGTAGTTTTTGTAGGTTTTGAGTTTGTATGGTTTGGAGTTTTATAACTTGAGATATTGCTGTTTTAGTGAAGTGTTGTAATTTGATAAATAGTTATGTTGGCAGATTTCTTGACCTAAGTGTTTTATGCTTAAACTCGGTTTTAATGTTATTTTTGGCTTAAGTGATCAACATGAAAATTGTGGATATCTGTGTTAGTTACTCAGTGATTTCAGAATCACATGAATAGCTTACTTGTAACTCCTGTTATCTTGAAAATACCGAGGCTATGCGAGTTCATTGTGCAAACATTCCATTATGAACTATGTGGTTGAGTGATATCGCACGAGTATAGTTATAAGTATTCACGTGTTGGATAGTCCTTCATAGAACTATTTTGTGTAATGTAGGTGTTTGACGAGTTGTGTTCTCGGCCTACCTTTTTCCCCCAATTTTCTGTTATTTCTTTCTCCGGATACCAAGTGGGTTTTACTAATAAAATTTGCTATGCCGTAAATAATTTGTTTGTTGCTGGTTTGGTATGATCAATGTGTTAGAGTAGTATACCCGGCGTTCCAATCTGATTGGACGTATTCTACTTG
>CACSLK010006653.1:4171-16738 GCA_902706635.1 Striga hermonthica
CACGGTAGCATCCCGATCAGTTTTCGCAAAAATTAGTATTTTATTTAATTATTCAGAAAATTTGCGAAAAATCGCGCACTCTGATGTATTAAAAATAGCGGGGTGTTACACCCCTATTTACCCTTATTTTCCTTGATTTTTAAAACGTATTAGATTTTGCTTCAAAACACGATGGGGCGATAAATATAAGTTATCCACATCAAATAATGGTGTCGTGTATGAAAACAAGTCTTTCCGGAGACGTTGATTACTTTTTCGTGCTTGCCTCTATTTACCCTTATTATTCTTTACTTTTTTAAACGTATACGATTTTGCTTCAAAACACGATGGGGCGATAAGTATATGTTATCCACATCAAATAATGGTGTCGTGCTTGAAATCAAGTCTTTCCGGAGACGTTCATTATTTTTTCGTGCTTGCCCCTACTTACCTTTATTTTCCTTGGGTTTTTTCAAAAGTATACGATTTTGCTTCAAAAAACGATGGGGCGATAAATATATGTTATGCATATCAAATAATGGTGTCGTGTTCGAAAACAAGTCTTTTCGGAGACGTTGATTATTTTTTCGTGCTTGCCCCTGTTTACCCTTATTTTCCTTTGCTTTTTTAAATGCATATGATTTTGTTTCAAAACATGATGGGGCGACAAATAGATGTTATCCACATCAAATAATGCAGTCGTGTTAAAAAAAAGTCTTTCTAGAGACGTTGAGTATTTTTTCTTGCTTGCCCATATTTAACCTTATTTTCCTTGAATTTTTTAAACATATACGATTTTGCTTCAAAACACGATGGGGCGATAAGTATATGTTCTCCACATCAAATACTGGTTTCGTGTTCTAAAACAAGTGTTTCCAGAGACGTTAATTATTTTTTCGTTCTTGCCCTTATTTACCCTTATTTTCTTTGACTTTTTTAAACGTATACGATTTTGTTTCAAAACATGATTGGGCGATAAATATATGTTATCCATATCAAATAATGGTATCGTGCTCGAAAAAAGTCTTTCCGAAAACGTTGATTATTTTTTCGTGGTTGTCCCAATATACCCTTATTTTCCTTGACTTTTTAAAACGTATATGATTGTACTTCAAAACATGATGGGGCGATAAATATATGTTATCCACATCAAATAATGTTGTCGTGTTCGCAAACAAGCCTTTCTGGGGACGTCAATTACGTTTTCATTCTTGCCCCTATTTACCCTTATTTCCTTGATTTTTAAAACGTATTAATTTTTGCTTCAAAACACGATGGGGCGATAAATATAAGTTATCCAAATCAAATAATGGTGCCGTGTTCGAAAAAAAGTCTTTTCGGAGACGTTGATTATTTTTTTGTGCTTGTTCCTATTTACCCTTATTATCCTTGACTTTTTTTTAACGTATACGATGTTGCTTCAAAACACGATAGGGCAATAAATATATGTTATCCACATCAAATAATGGTGTTGTGTTTGAAACAAGTCTTTCCGGAGACGTTTGTTTATTTTTTCGTGCTTGCCCCTACTTACCTTTATTTTCCTTCGATTTTTTAAAAGTAAACGACTTTGCTTCAAAAAACGATGGGGCGATAAATATAAGTTATCCATATCAAATAATGGTGTCGTGTTCGAAAACAAGTCTTTCGAAGACGTTGATTATTTTTTTGTGCTTGCCCCTATTTACACTTATTTTCCTTTGCTTTTTTAAACGTATACGAGTTTGTTTCAAAACGTGATGGGGCGATAAATAGATGTTATCCACATCAAATAATGCCGCCGTGTTCGAAAAAAAGTCATTCTGGAGACGTATATTATTTTTTCATGCTTGCCCATATTTACCCTTATTTTCCTTGACTTTTTTAAACGTATACGATTTTGCTTCAAAACACGATGAGGAGATAAATATATGTTATCCACATCAAATAATGGTGTCGTGCTCGAAACAATTCTTTCCGTAGACGTTGATTATTTTTTCGTGCTTGCCCCTATTTACCATTATTTTCCTTTACTTTTTTAAACGTATACGATATTGTTTTAAAACATGATGGGGCGTTAAATATATGTTATCCATATCAAATAATGTCGCCATATTCGAAAACAAGTCTTTCCAGAGACGTTGATTATTTTTTCGTGCTTGCCCCTATTTACCCTTATTTTCCTGGACATTTTTAAACGTATACGATGTCGCTTCAAAACACGATGGGGCGATTAATATATGTTATCGGCATCAAATAATGGTGCCGTGTTTGAAATCAAGTCTTTCCAGAGACGTTGATTATTTTTTCGTGCTTGCCCCTACTAACCCCTATTTTCCTTGACTTTTTTAAACGTATACGATTTTGCTTCAAAACACGATGGGGTGATAAATTTATGTTATCGACATCAAAGAATGGTGTCGTGTTCTAAAACAAGTGTTTCCAGAGACGTTAATTATTTTTTCGTTCTTGCCCTTATTTACCCTTACTTTCTTTGACTTTTTTAAACGTATACGATTTTGTTTCAAAAAAATGATTGGGCGATAAATATATGTTATCCATATCAAATAATGGTATCGTGATCGAAACAAGTCTTTCCAGAGACGTTGATTATTTTTTCGTGGTTGCCCCAATTTACCCTTATTTTCCTTGACTTTTTTAAACGTATATGATTGTACTTCAAAACATGATGGGACGATAAATATATGTTATCCACATCAAATAATGTTGTCGTGTTCGCAAACAAGCCTTTCTGGAGACGTCGATTACGTTTTCATTCTTTCCCCTAATTACCCTTATTTCCTTGATTTTTCAAACGTATTAAATTTTGCTTCAAAACACGATGGGGCGATAAATATAAGTTATCCAAATCAAATAATGGTGCCGTGTTTGAAAACAAGTCTTTTCGGAGACGTTGATTATTTTTTCGTGCTTGCCCCTATTTACCCTTATTATCCTTGACTTTTTTTTAACGTATATGATGTTGCTTGAAAACACGATGGGGCGATAAATATATGTTATCCACATCAAATAATGGTGCCGTGTTTGAAACAAGTCTTTCCGGAGACGTTTGTTTATTTTTTCGTGCTTGCCCCTACTTACCTTTAATTTCCTTCGGTTTTTTAAAAGTAAACGATTTTGCTTCAAAAAATGATAGGCCGATAAATATATGTTATCCATATCAAATAATGGTGTCGTGTTCGAAAACAAGTCTTTCGAAGACGTTGATTTTTTTTTCGTGCTTTCCCCTATTTACACTTATTTTCCTTTGCTTTTTTAAACGTATACGAGTTTGTTTCAAAACATGATGGGGCGATAAATAGATGTTATCCACATCAAATAATGCCGCCGTGTTCGAAAAAAAGTCTTTCTAGAGACGTTGATTATTTTTTCATGCTCGTCCATATTTACCCTTATTTTCCTTGACTTTTTTAAACGTATTCGATTTTGCTTCAAAACACGATGAGGAGATAAATATATGTTATCCACATCAAATAATGGTGTCGTGCATGAAACAATTTTTTCAGTAGACGTTGATTATTTTTTCGTGCTTGCCCCTATTTACATTTATTTTCCTTTACTTTTTTAAACATATACGATTTTGTTTCAAAACATGATGGGGCGTTAAATATATGTTATCCCTACCAAATAATGCCGCCGCATTCGAAAACAAGTCTTTCCAGAGACGTTGATAATTTTTTCGTGCTTACCCCTATTTACCCTTATTTTCCTCGACTTTTTTAAACGTATACGATGTCGCTTCAAAACACGATGGGGCGATTAATATATCGGCATCAAATAATGGTGCCGTGTTTGAAATCAAGTCTTTCCGGAGACGTTGATTATTTTTTCGTACTTGCCCCTACTTACCCCTATTTTCTTTGACTTTTTTAAACGTATACGATTTTGCTTCAAAACACGATGGGGCGATAAATATATGTTATCGACATCAAATAATGGTGTCGCGTACGAAAACAAGTCTTTCCGGAGACGTTGATTACTTTTTCGTGCTTGTCCCTATTTACCCTTATCCTTGACTTTTTTAAACATATATGATCTTGTTTTAAAACATGATGGGGCGATATATGTTATCCACATCAAATAATGTCGTTGTGTTCGAAAACAAGTCTTTCCGGAGACGTTGATTATTTTTTCCTGCTTGCCCCTATTTACCCTTATTTTCCTCGACTTTTTTAAACGTAGATGATGTTGCTTCAAAATACGATGGGGCGATAAATATATGTTATCCACATCAAATAATGGTGTCGTGCTTGAAACAAGTCTTTCCGGAGACGTTGATTATTGTTTCGTGCTTGCCCCTATTTACCCTTATTTTCCTTGACTTTTTTAAACGTATACGATCTTGTTTTAAAACATGATGGGGCGATAAATGTTATCCACATCAAATAATGTCGCCGTGTTCGAAAACAAGTCTTTCCGGAGACGTTGATTATTTTTTCCTGCTTGGCCCTATTTACCCTTATTTTCCTCGACTTTTTTAAACGTACACGATGTTGCTACAAAACATGATGGGGCGATAAATTTATGTTATCCACATCAAATAATGGTTTCGTGTTCGAAAACAAATCTTTTCGGAGACGTTAATTATTTTTCCACATCAAATAATGGTTTCGTGTTTGAAATAAGTTTTTCCGGAGACGTTGATTATTTTTTCGTGCTTGCCCCTATTTACCCTTATTTTCCTTGACTTTTTTAAACGTATACGATTGAGCGTCATAACACGATGGGGCGATAAATATATGTTATCCACATCAAATAATGGCGTCGTGCTCGAAACAATTCTTTCCGGAGACGTTGATTATTTTTTCGTTCTTGCCCCTATTTACCCTTATTTTCCTTTACTTTTTTTAACGTATACGATTTTGTTTCAAAACATGATGGGGCGTTATCCATATCAAATAATGCTGCCGTATTCGAAAACAAGTCTTTCTGGAGACGTTGAATATTTTTTCGTGCTTGCCCTTATTTACCCTTATTTTCCTCGACTTTTTTAAACGTATACGATATCGCTTCAAAACACAATGGGGCGATTAATATATGTTATCGGCATCAAATAATGGTGTCGTGTTTGAAATCAAGTCTTTCCGGAGACGTTGATTATTTTTTCGTGCTTGCCCCTACTTACTTTTATTTTCCTTGACTTTTTTAAACGTATACGATTTTGCTTAAAAACACTATGGGGCGATAAATATATGTTATCCACATCAAATAATGGTGTCGTGTTCTAAAACAAGTGTTTCCAGAGACGTTCATTATTTTTTTCTTTCTTGCCCTTATTTACCCTTATTTTTTTTTACTTTTTTAAAAGTATAAGATTTTGTTTCAAAACATGATTGGGCGATAAATATATGTATCCATATCAAATAATGTTATCGTGCTCGAAACAAGTATTTCCGGAGACGTTGATTATTTTTTCGTGGTTGCCCCAATTTACCCTTATTTTCCTTGACTTTTTTAAACGTATATGATTTTGCTTCAAAACATGATGGGGCGATATATATATGTTATCCACATCAAATAATGTTGTCGTGTTCGAAAACAAACCTTTCTGGAGACGTCGATTACGTTTTCATTCTTGCCCCTATTTACCCTTATTTTTCTTGATTTTTAAAACGTATTAGATTTTGCTTCAAAACACGATGGGGCGATAAATATAAGTTATCCACATCAAATAATGGTGTCGTGTACGAAAACAAGTCTTTCCAGAGACGTTGATTACTTTTTCATGTTTGCCCCTATTTACCCTTATTATTCTTGACTTTTTTAAACGTATACGATTTTGCTTCAAAGCACGATGGAGCGATAAATATAAGTTATCCACATCAAATAATGGTTTCGTGTTTGAAATAAGTTTTTCCGGAGACGTTGATTATTTTTTCATGCTTGCCCCTATTTACCCTTATTTTCCTTGACTTCTTTAAACGTATACGATTGTGCGTCATAACACGATGGAGCGATAAATATATGTTATCCACATCAAATAATGGCGTCGTGCTCGAAACAATTCTTTCCGGAGACGTTGATTATATTTTCGTGCTTGCCCCTATTTATCCTTATTTTTCTTTACTTTTTTTAACGTATACGATTTTGTTTCAAAACATGATAGGGCGTTAAATATATGTTATCCATATCAAATAATGCCGCCGTATTCGAAAACAAGTCTTTCTGGAGACGTTGATTATTTTTTCGTGCTTGCCCTTATTTACCCTTATTTTCCTCGACTTTTTCAAACGTATACGATATTGCTTCAAAACACAATGGGGCGATTAATATATGTTATCGGCATCAAATAATGGTGTCGTGTTTGAAATCAAGTCTTTCCGGAGACGTTGATTATTTTTTCGTTCTTGCCCCTACTTACCCTTATTTTCCTTGACTTTTTTAAACGTATACGATTTTGCTTCAAAACACGATGGGGCGATAAATATATGTTATCCACATCAAATAATGGTGTCGTGTTCTAAAACAAGTGTTTTCCAGAGACGTTAATTATTTTTTCTTTCTTGCCCTTATTTACCCTTATTTTCTTTGACATTTTTAAACGTATAAGATTTTGTTTCAAAACACGATTGGGCGATAAATATATGTTATCCATATCAAATAATGGTATCGTGCTCGAAACAAGTCTTTCCGGAGACGTTGATTATTTTTTCGTGGTTGCCCCAATTTACCCTTATTTTCCTTGACTTTTTTAAACGTATATGATTTTGCTTCAAAACATGATGGGGCGATATATATATGTTATCCACATCAAATAATGCTGTCGTGTTCGAAAACAAACCTTTCTGGAGACGTCGATTACGTTTTCATTCTTGCCCCTATTTACCCTTATTTCCTTGATTTTTAAAACGTATTAAATTTTGCTTCAAAATACGATGGGCGATAAATATAAGTTATCCAAATCAAATAATGGTGCCGTGTTCGAAAACAAGTCTTTTCGGAGACGTTGATTATTTTTTCGTGCTTGTCCCTATTTACCCTTATTATCCTTGACTTTTTTTAACGTATACGATGTTGTTTCAAAACACGACGGGGCAATAAATATATGTTATCCACATCAAATAATGGTGCCGTGTTTGAAACAAGTCTTTTCGGAGACGTTTGTTTATTTTTTCGTGCTTGCCCCTACTTACCTTTATTTTCCTTCGGTTTTTTAAAAGTAAACGATTTTGCTTCAAAAAACGATGGGGCGATAAATATATGTTATCCATATCAAAGAATGGTATCGTATTCGAAAACCAGTCTTTCAAAGACGTTGATTATTTTATCGTGCTTGCCCCTATTTACACTTATTTTCCTTTGCTTTTTTAAACGTATACGAGTTTGTTTCAAAACATGATGGGGCGATAAATAGATGTTATCCACATCAAATAATGCCGCCGTGTTCGAAAAAAAGTCTTTCTGGAGACGTTGATTATTTTTTCATGCTTGCCTATATTTACCCTTATTTTCCTTGACTTTTTTAAACGTATACGATTTTGCTTCAAAACACGATGAGGAGATAAATATATGTTATCCACATCAAATAATGTTGTCGTGCTCGAAACAATTCTTTCCGTAGACGTTGATTATTTTTTTCGTGCTTGCCCTTATTTACCCTTATTTTCCTTTACTTTTTTAAACGTATACGATTTTGTTTCAAAACATGATGGGGCGTTAAATATATGTTATCCATATCAAATAATGTCGCCGTAATCGAAAACAAGTCTTTCCAGAGACGTTGATTATTTTTTCGTGCTTGCCCCTATTTACCCTTATTTTCCTCGACTTTTTAAACGTATACGATGTCGCTTCAAAACACGATGGGGCGATTAATATATGTTATCGGCATCAAATAATGGTGCCGTGTTTGAAATCAAGACTTTCCGGAGACGTTGATTATTTTTTCGTGCTTGCCCCTACTTACCCCTATTTTCCTTGACTTTTTTAAACGTATATGATTTTGCTTGAAAACACGATGGGGCGATAAATATATGTTATCGACATCAAATAATCGTGTCGTGTTCTAAAACAAGTGTTTCCAGAGACGTTAATTATTTTTTCTTTCTTGCCCTTATTTAACCTTATTTTCTTTGGCTTTTTTAAACGTATACGATTTTGTTTCAAAACATGATTGGGCGATAAATATATGTTATCCATATCAAATAATGGTATCGTGCTCGAAACAAGTCTTTCTGGAGACGTTGATTATTTTTTCGTGGTTTCCCCAATTTACCATTATTTTCCTTGACTTTTTTAAACGTATATGATTTTGCTTCAAAACATGATGGGGCGATATATATATGTTATCCACATCAAATAATGTTGTCGTGTTCGAAAACAAACCTTTCTGGAGACGTCGATTACGTTTTCATTCTTGCCCCTATTTACCCTTATTTTTCTTGATTTTTAAAACGTATTAGATTTTGCTTCAAAACACGATGGGGCGATAAATATAAGTTATCCACATCAAATAATGGTGTCGTGTACGAAAACAAGTCTTTCCAGAGACGTTGATTACTTTTTCATGCTTGCCCCTATTTACCCTTATTATTCTTGACTTTTTTAAACGTATACGATTTTGCTTCAAAGCACGATGGAGCGATAAATATAAGTTATCCACATCAAATAATGGTTTCGTATTTGAAATAAGTTTTTCCGGAGACGTTGATTATTTTTTCGTGCTTGCCCCTATTTACCCTTATTTTCCTTGACTTTTTTAAACGTATACGATTGTGCGTCATAACACGATGGGGCGATAAATATATGTTATACACATAAAATAATGGCGTCGTGCTCGAAACAATTCTTTCCGGAGACGTTGATTATTTTTTCGTGCTTGCCCCAATTAACCCTTATTTTCCTTTACTTTTTTTAACGTATACGATTTTGTTTCAAAACATGATAGGGCGTTAAATATATGTTATCCATATCAAATAATGCTGTCGTCTTTGAAAACAAGTCTTTCTAGAGACGTTGATTATTTTTTCGTGCTTGCCCTTATTTACCCTTATTTTCCTCGACTTTTTTAAACGTATACGATATCGCTTCAAAACACAATGGGGCGATTAATATATGTTATCGGCATCAAATAATGGTGTCGTGTTTGAAATCAAGTCTTTCCAGAGACGTTGATTATTTTTTCGTTCTTGCCCCTACTTACCCTTATTTTCCTTGACTTTTTTAAACGTATACGATTTTGCTTCAAAACACGATGGGGCGATAAATATATGTTATCCACATCAAATAATGGTGTCGTGTTCTAAAACAAGTGTTTCCAGAGACGTTAATTATTTTTTCTTTCTTACCCTTATTTACCCTTATTTTCTTTGACTTTTTTAAACGTATAAGATTTTGTTTCAAAACACGATTGGGCGATAAATATATGTTATCCATATCAAATAATGGTATCGTGCTCGAAACAAGTCTTTCCGGAGACGTTGATTATTTTTTCGTGGTTGCCCTTATTTACCCTTATTTTCCTCGACTTTTTTAAACGTATACGATATCGCTTCAAAACACAATGGGGCGATTAATATATGTTATCGACATCAAATAATGGTGTCGTGTTTGAAATCAAGTCTTTCCGGAGACGTTGATTATTTTTTCGTGCTTGCCCCTACTTACCCTTATTTTCCTTGACTTTTTTAAACGTATACGAGTTTGTTTCAAAACATGATGGGGCGATAAATAGATGTTATCCACATCAAATAATGCCGCCGTGTTCGAAAAAAAGTCTTTCTGGATACGTTGACCATTTTTTCATGCTTGCCCATATTTACCCTTATTTTCCTTGACTTTTTTAAACGTATACGATTTTACTTCAAAACACGATGAGGAGATAAATATATGTTATCCACATCAAATAATGGTGTCGTTCTCGAAACAATTCTTTCCGTAGACGTTGATTATTTTTTCGTGCTTGCCCCTATTTACCCTTATTTTCCTATACTTTTTAAACGTATACGATTTTGTTTCAAAACATGATGGGGCGTTAAATATATGTTATCCATATCAAATAATGCCGCCGTATTCGAAAACAAGTCTTTCCAGAGACGTTGATTATTTTTTTGTGCTTGCCCCTATTTACCCTTATTTTCCTCGACTTTTTTAAAAGTATACGATGTCGCTTCAAAACACGATGGGGCGATTAATATATATAATCGGCATAAAATAATGGTGTCGTGTTTGAAATCAAGTCTTTCCGGAGACGTTGATTATTATTTCGTGCTTGCCCCTACTTACCCCTATTTTCCTTGACTTTTCTAAACGTATATGATTTTGCTTCAAAACACGATGGGGCGATAAATATATGTTATCGACATCAAATAATGGTGTCGTGTTCTAAAACAAGTGTTTCCAGAGACGTTAATTAATTTTTTCTTTCTTGCTCTTATTTACCCTTATTTTCTTTGACTTTTTTAAACGTATACGATTTTGTTTCAAAACACGATTGGGCGATAAATATATGTTATCCATATCAAATAATGGTATCGTGCTCGAAACAAGTCTTTCCGGAGACGTTGATTATTTTTTCGTGGTTGCCCTTATTTACCCTTATTTTCCTCGACTTTTTTAAACGTATACGATATCGCTTCAAAACACAATGGGGCGATTAATATATGTTATCGGCATCAAATAATGGTGTCGTGTTTGAAATCAAGTCTTTCCGGAGACGTTGATTATTTTTTCGTGCTTGCCCCTACTTACCCTTATTTTCCTTGACTTTTTTAAACGTATACGATTTTGCTTTAAAACACGATGGGGAGATAAATATATGTTATCCACATCAAATAATGGTGTCATGTTCTAAAACAAGTGTTTCCAGAGACGTTAATTATTTTTTCTTTCTTGCCCTTATTTACCCTTATTTTCTTTGACTTTTTTAAACGTATAAGATTTTGTTTCAAAACACGATTGGGTGATAAATATATGTTATCCATATCAAATAATGTTATCGTGCTCAAAACAAGTATTTTCGGAGACGTTTATTATTTTTTCGTGGTTGCCCCAATTTACCCTTATTTTCGTTGACTTTTTTAAACGTATATGATTTTGCTTCAAAACATGATGGGGCGATATATATATGTTATCCACATCAAATTATGTTGTCGTGTTCGAAAACAAACCTCTCTGGAGACGTCGATTATGTTTTCATTCTTTCCCCTATTTACCCTTATTTTCCTTCATTTTTAAAACATATTAGATTTTGCTTCAAAACACGATGGGGCGATAAATATAAGTTATCCACATCAAATAATGGTGTCGTGTACGAAAACAAGTCTTTCTGGAGACGTTGATTACTTTTTCATGCTTGCCCCTATTTACCCTTATTATTCTTGACTTTTTTAAACGTATACGATTTTGCTTCAAAGCACGATGGGGTGATAAATATATGTTATCCACATCAAGTAATGGTTTCGTGCTTGAAATTAAGTCTTTCCGGAGACGTTCATTATTTTTTCGTGCTTGTCCCTACTTACCTTTATTTTCCTTGGGTTTTTTAAAAGTATACGATTTTGCTTCAAAAAACGATGGGGCGATAAATATATGTTATGCATATCAAATAATGGTGTCGTGTTCGAAAACTAGTCTTTTCGGAGACGTTGATTATTTTTTCGTGCTTGCCCCTGTTTACCCTTATTTTCCATTGCTTTTTTAAATGCATATGATTTTGTTTCAAAACATGATGGGGCGACAAATAGATGTTATCCACATCAAATAATGCCGTCGTGTTAAAAAAAAGTCTTTCTAGAGACATTGAGTATTTTTTCTTGCTTGCCATATTTACCCTTATTTTCCTTGACTTTTTTAAACATATACGATTTTGCTTCAAAACACGATGGGGCGATAAGTATATGTTCTCCACATCAAATACTGGTTTCGTTTTCTAAAACAAGTGTTTCAAGAGACGTTAATTATTTTTTCGTTCTTGCCCTTATTTACCCTTATTTTCTTTGACTTTTTTAAACGTATACGATTTTGTTTCAAAACATGATTGGGCGATAAATATATGTTATCCATATCAAATAATGGTATCGTGCTCGAAACAAGTCTTTCCGGAGACGTTGATTATTTTTTCGTGGTTGCCCCAATATACCCTTAATTTCCTTGACTTTTTTAAACGTATATGATTGTACTTCAAAAAATGATGGGGCGATAAATATATGTTATCCACATTAAATAATGTTGTCGTGTTCGCAAACAAGCCTTTCTGGAGACGTCGATTATGTTTTCATTCTTGCCCCTATTTACCCTTATTTCCTTGATTTATAAAACGTATTAAATTTTGCTTCAAAATACGATGGGGCGATAAATATAAGTTATCCAAATCAAATAATGGTGCCGTGTTCGAAAACAAGTCCTTTCGGAGACGTTGATAATTTTTTCGTGCTTGTCCCTATTTACCCTTATTATCCTTGACTTTTCTTTAACGTATACGATGTTGTTTCAAAACACGATGGGGCAATAAATATATGTTATCCACATCAAATAATGGTGTCGTGTTTGAAACAAGTCTTTCCGGAGATGTTTGTTTATTTTTTCGTGCTTGCCCCTACATTACCTTTAATTTCCTTCGGTTTTTTAAAAGTAAACTATTTTGCTTCA
>CACSLK010006713.1:30741-43559 GCA_902706635.1 Striga hermonthica
TTTTTTTAATGAATATATTGTTAGAACTACATAAATGAGATTTTGTATGTTTTATCTATTTCATTGCTTTTTACGTACATAAATAATGTTTTATCTACGCAAATGTTTTAAAATATTTTTTCAACTTCATAAATAAGATCTTGCATATACAAGTATGAAAAAATCATGTAATGCAAAGCCAACAAAAGAATAACTGGACAATTTTTCATTAAAACTAGTGAGAAGGCAAGTCATTCAGAGTTAATGAATTCAGGAAATATTTATCATAATTTCTATTGTGTCATCGATGGCTTCGTCAAAGCTGTTAAATATTTTCTCTTCTCCTGTATTCATATTAATATATTATAATGTAGTGGTCCTAGAATCAACCAAAATAGAGTCAAAAACAACAAATTCTAACTTATATATTTACTTGTTATTCATTTTATTCATTTTATCTGAAAAATCCAATTACACTTAAGAAAAAAGAAACGTAACTTTTGGATATTTGCTGTATCTTTATTATTTCTTTTTGCTATTTTAGTATTGTGATATTGTAAGAAATTACTTTCATCAATGTTTATTTTCATCACTATGTATTTAAATATTTACTCATATTTATATTCATTGTTTTTTTTCCAAAAGGATAGAACGATTATCATAAAACTCAAAGCGGACATAGTCTGAATACAAAGTTCAGTACAACTGAAATACGAAATCTAAAAATGAGAGACACACCCTAACGTGGCCTAGAGCGTCAACACGAGGAACTGAAACTAATGAAAAAGAAAACCAAGGAATTAATTTCCTTCTACTGCCAAAGGCCTAGCAAGGATTTTAACTCCTGAAAATGAAAAGAAAATCTAAGCTCAAAAACAGATCAAAAGCCACAAGCAGAAAGAAACTGAGTCCAGTCAGAATGAGCTATATTGATCACTTGAACTTCTAGCATGAGAGAGGATTGGAACACCCATAAGTTCCTTGATTTCCAAAGCCACCAAAGGATGTAAGTTGAGAGTTGGATCCTTGCTTCAGTGGCTTCAGAGTGATCAAGGGAATAGATTTTGTACCACCACTCTTTGAATGAGCCTGTGCTGCTGTGAAGACCCTGCCAAGAAACAGGTGCAATATCCCAAACTCTACAAGCTCTGGCACAAAAAAAAAGGATATGTTCTATGGTTTCAGATGCCTCACCACAAATAGAACAAATATGATCAACATCAACTTTCCTTTTCTTCAAAAGATAGGCCACTGGCAGAGTCCCAGAAATGCACTTCCACAGAAAGTGTTTTAATTTCCCAACCACCTTTATCTTCCATAGTCTGGATTTGATTGATGTGCAGATGGAAGAACTGGAACTGCTCTCAAGAATATCTAATTGAGCAAGCTTGACTTTGGAAAGGAATTTGTATGTGTAAGCTACTAAAAACTGCCCTTTCAAATCCAATCCCCAATAAAGCCTGTCATGCCTGCCTGGGTGGAGAGAAGAAATTCTAAGAATGGCTTCACTATCCATTGGATCAAATACTTGCCTCACCAACCACTCATTCCATGAGTAACCATCTACTTGAATAAGCTCTTTGACCCAGATGAGATGATCTCTGGCAAGAGGAGATTGGGGGAGAAAGCTTTTTCAGAGTTGACACCCAATTGAAATCAGTATTCTTAGTAGCCTCACCATTCCTTATTTCAGTTTTCAACCACTTAGAAAAGAAAGGCATCACATCAATCCAACAGTTCCACATCCAGGAACCTTTGGCAGATTTTGTTGCATGAGTGATTGCAGAGTTACGAAAGTATCTGTCCTTCAAAAGTTTGCTTACTAGCAGCTCAGGTTGAGAGGTTATTCTCCACAGTTACTTACAAGTCAAAGCCTGATTAAACACTTGCATATCTAAGAAACCCAATCCTCCATCTGCCTTAGGTAGAGAGAGTAAGCACCATCTCTTCCAATGGATACCCCTAGATTGGTGATCCCCTGACTGCCACCAGAATTTAGCACACATTTGAGATATCTCTGAGCAGAGGGTTAATGGGAGTTTAAAGCAAGACATAGAAAAGATTGGCAAAGCCTGGATAATTGCTTTAAGAAGAACTTCCTTTCCAGCAGGGCTAAGACGCTTTGATTTTCAGTTTGAAGCTTGCTTCTGACAACATTTAAAAGCTATTCAAAGACTTCTTTTTTTGATTTGCCAATTCCAAAAGGTAAACCCAGGTACCTTGTTGATCGACGACATACTATACCATTGAGAGCATTGCAAATTAACTGTTTCAGAGCCTCAAGAGTGTTTCTGCTAAAGAAAATAGTAGATTTATTTAAGTTGACAGCTTGACCAGTGAATAGCTTGTATTTGTCAAGAATGGTCATTAAAACAATAGCTTGATCAACTGGCAAAATTTCAAAATTGGTCCTATAATTTGGCCACTTTCCCAAAAACCACCCCGCCATTGGCCACTTTCATTATGGGTCTTATAAATTGTCCATTTAATCAATTTTGGTCCTATTTTATCCGCGCCCGGGATCAAAATGTGATGTGGCGGTTTTAAGTTTGACATGGCGTGATGGTAACTTACGTGGCGGGATTAGAAATGTTGACTTCAAACTCAATTAATCCACATCATCCCAGGCCTAAGTTGCAATAAACTAAAACTTTTTTAATTACACTATAGTCCATAAATTTAATTAAATTTTAAAAAATGTGCCCTTGAATTCAAAATCATATTTTGCCTCCACCCATCTGCCGAAATCCGACCGACGGACGCCGTTTGACCACCTCCGATCGAATTTTTTTTTTTACATCAACTTGAAGCTAGTTTCGTCCTCGTTCACCCCTTAAAATTTTAGGAGAAAATTCAATCGATAAGACTGTCAATTGCTTTGGTCAAGGTTTTTAGATCTAGAAAAATTTGGTAAAAATTCGATCTTCTTCTTCAATTTTTCGGCAATTCAAGGCGACCTACTGAAATCCGAGGACACCTACGGACTTCTTGCTCCGCCGCGCACCCGACGACGTCCATTATCTCCAAAACCGATGACTTTTTCCGGCAAATATACCACACTCGCCCTGTTGTACACTTTTTTCGCTGCCATCGCCCTGTTGTACACTTTGCTCGCTGCTATACACATTTTCCGGCAATTTTGCTCACTCCGTACATAATTTTACTTGGCTAAGCCCAAGCAAATGGGTGGAAATGGCCATGATATATATCATGTATGTATTTATTTATTTGTCTTGCAAGCAGCTTTTTGATCATTTTTTTTTTCTTCAAAAAAAATCTGAAGAACGATTTTTGTTTTTTTTTTCCTCAAGCTTGTAGCTTAGATTTGTGTTTTTTTTTTTATTTTTTTTTTGCCTTTCAAAATGAACGATTTTATGTTCATATGTATACATGTGTGTTTATTGTAATTAGCAGATTTTATTATTTTGGAAATAATTGCGTTTTCAAATTTTTATAGGCAATACAAACATTAAATAAAAATGACATGGAAATTATTTGGTATTATTTTTACTTTTTAATATCTTTTTTGTTTTTTTATCCGCTTGTATGTGTCCACGTGGCTATGAGAGTGACACGTAACACTGGAAATGACCAAAATAGATCAGATTATATGCCACGTCATGACAGGTCACATTTTTATCCGAGGTGCAGATAAAATAGGATCAAAAGTGATTAAATGGACAATTGATAAGACCCAGAATGAAAGTGGCCAATGGCGGGGTGGTTTTTTGAAAAGTGGCCAAATTATAGGACCAATTTTAAAATTTTTCCTTGGTCAACCCCTGCCTTGCAAAATAATATAGAATCATTTACAAATAGTAAATGAGTGAGCAAGGGGCCATTCCTGGAAAGTTTGAGCCCTTTGAGATGACTAGAATCAACAGATTGAAGAATCAAGACTGAAAGAAGTTCTGCAACAATAATGAACAAGTAAGGGGACAAAGGGTCCCCTTGCCTAATGCCCCTGGAGGGATTAACATAACCACTCACTGTTCCATTGATCTTAAAAGAAAAAGAAGTAGTGGTAATGCAAACCATAATTACCTTAACAAACTTTCTGTTGAAACCCATCTGAAGCATTATTCTTTGCACACTTGCCCATTCAACACGATCAAATGCTTTTATCAAATCAAGTTTATGAGCCATGAAGTAATTGGGGCCAGAAACATGTTTATTCAAAAAGTGAAAGGCTTCCTGAGCAATTATAACATTATCCATTAACTGTCTCCTTTCAATGAATGCAGATTGATGATCACTAATGCTAGAATTCAGACAGACTTTCAATCTCTGAGCCAAAACTTTAGAAATGACTTTGTAGATTACTCTACAGAGACTGATTGGTCTAAATTAACTGACAGTTTTAGGATTGGAGCACTTTGGAATCAAAGAAAGAATGGTGTGATTCCAATATTTTAGAATCATACATGAATCAAAGAAGCTGAGGACTGTAGCTAGAAGATCATGTTTGACAAGATCCCAGAAATGTTGATAGAAGAAAGAGCTCATCCCTTCCTCGCCAAGTGCTTTGTCTGTTGGTAACTTGAAAAGAGCTAATTTGATTTCTTCTTCAGTAATAGGCTTAAGTAGGGCATCATTCATATCAGTGGTGATGGTTTGTGGAATTAGGTAAAGAATGGAGTCTCCATTCCAGCTGCCCTCTGAGGAGAATAGGTTTGAGTAGAACTCAGAGAGGTGGCCTTCAATATCTTTCTGAGAGGTCAAGATTCTTCCTTGGTTGGATACCAACCTTGTGATGGCATTTTGCTTTCTCCTTTGAAGGGTAAAAGAATGGAAAAACTTGGTATTGGCATCTCCTTCTTTAAGCCATCTCTGCCTTGACTTTTGCTGCCAGTATAGTTCTCCTTGAAGGTGGGCTGAATTAAGAGCTCTCTTGGTTGCATCCCAGGTATCCCATTTGTCTCCCATTTTATCTTCATTCAAGACATTCATCTGATGGGTGAGCTTTGCAATTAAAGCTTGATTCTGGGATTTAAAAGATGAACTCCATTTGAGAAGAGCTATTCTAGTGTGCTTGATTTTCTCTTTTAGCCTAAAGAAAGGAGTCCTAGAGACTGGAATTAGCCATGCTTTTTTGACCGTGTCTGCAAATCCATCCTTGCCAACCCATCTTTTGTCAAAATGAAATCTTGTTTGCTTCCAATCAGATGGGAGACCCATATTTAGATGGAGGGCTGAGTGATCTGAAGAACTCCTCAAGATATTTGTTACAGAAGCATTTGGAAAGGTCTGATGCCAATCCAAAGAACAAAAGGCTCTATCCAATTGCTCTGCAACCAATTCCTCAGGAGCTCTATTGTTGCACCAGCTGTAGGGGTAGTCATTCATTTTGATTTTCTCCATCTCCATACTGTTAATGAAAGAGTTAAATGGTCTCAGACTGGCAGTGCTTCTGATTAAGCCCCCTTGTTTATCTGAAGCTTTACAAATATCATTCCAGTCACCTATAGCAAACCAACAATTACCCCAAGAGGATTTTTCGTGCAATAATTCATCACATTAAGCTGTTCTAGTCACCCTGCAAGGGTTTATATACACAAAAAGTCCCCACTGCAAATTACCATGGGGAAGAGAAAATTGAACAACTATGTAATTCTTTACAAATAACTTGATTAATAAGAATATTAGAATCCCAAAATAGAGCTATACCACCACTAAGGCCAGTAGGATCAACAATAGCTATTCTATCGGCATAACCTAACTTGGAGCCAACAGATTTTACAAATGATTTTTGTTTTTTGGTCTTAGAGAGAAAGAAAAAATGTTGGTGATGAGCTTTAATTAGCTCTCGCATTGGAGAAATTGTAGAGGGCCCACCCAGCCCTCCACAATTCTACACCACAGCTAGCATTGATCTTGTTGGTGCCATTCCAGGCTGGCAATGTCCACCTTCTCCATTTGCAACATACTTCTTTTTGGTGCTGATTAAATCAACTGAGAGTCCGATTGAGAGATTAATCATTCTTTCTCTATGGCTCTTGTTCTTTTCCCTTGGGACTCTTGGTCTGATATGATAATAATGGTTGTTTCCCTCATAAGCCTACCATCTTTGCCTCTGTCCCTTCTCCAAGTCTTCAGAATTTGAGCAGTATGAGATGAGTGAGGTTCTTTGATGCTAAACTTTGAGATGGTGGAATAAGACTCTGGATCAACTTCTATCGCTTTATTGTATTCTACAAGTTGCAGTGAAGTCTCCACCAGTGGTTCCTGATGAGCAGAAGTATGTGTAGCTGATGCTACTGAATCTTGATCTCCCTCGAGGTTTGTAGGGGTGGAATTAGCAATGTGAATGAGTTGCTGACTGGTTTCAGCCTGATGAGAAACGAAGTTTGGAGGGGACATATGCTCATCCCTTTGGTTGATTCAGTTTGAGGAGTTCCTTTTGAGCATGAGGAAGTGGGATCAAATCTTTTCAATCCTTCTGTGACCTTCATAGAGTCTCCATATTTTCCTTCCTTGAGGGAGTTGTTGTTAATGTCTGAGAAACTCTTAGAGCAACTTCTGTCTAAGTGGCCTATCATGCCACAATAATGACAGAGATTTATAAGTTTTTCATATTTGAAACCAACGTGAGCAGTTTGTTCTCCCAGCCTTATGTTAGCCACACGAGGTAAATGTTCTTCTAAGTTCAAAGTGACTAGCAATTTGAGATGTTTCCCTCCATGGTTTCCAGCCAGAAATTCTATGGCACCACATGTGGCACCATATTATGGTGCCACAACATGATGTGGCACATTATGATTGGTGCCACAACTATCACACATCATGTTGTGGCACCAATCATAATGTGCCACATCATGTTGTGGCACCATAATATGGTGCCACATGTGGTGCCATAGAATTTTTGGGTTTCCAGCGTTGGCAAGAATTACATTCTTAACTTGCTTAAAAACTTTGCCAATTTTTAACCCTACTTCCGTGCTTAACCAATCCAGGGGAGTATTTGTGACTTGAACCCATATATTAAGCTCCTGAAAGCAAGGATGTTTACTTGACATACCGGTTCTCCATTCCTTAAGGATGAGATATTGATTCTCAAAGCTCTAGTTGACCCCATTAGCTACCTTCATCTTATCTTCCCGGCTTTGAAAAATGAACTGGAAGAAGTTTGGACTGAGTTCCTTAATCTCTAATTCTTGACTGAGCCTCCAAATATTCGTCATAGTCCGTTTAACTCCAATCCAACTTTCAGATTGATCCCCAATTATTTTTCTGAAAAGACTCTTGTTGCATTCATCTGCGCTTAATTTGATATTTGTTTGAGCAATGTCAATGTATGTGGCCTCTTTATCTGATAGAGAAAAGTCCCTCAATTGGTTTGAGAGATCATCGTCTGGATTCACCGACATGACGATCCTGCCCTAGAAACAGGGAAATGTGGGAGAACTGGCTATGAAGAAGTAAGGGAGATTTACACGAAGGTGGAGACAGAGCAGGAAAATAGGGAAAGGATGAACCGAAGCTTGATCAAGAACTGAATACGATGATCGGAAATTAGAAAATCGAAAGCTCCCACCTGAGAGAATCGCCGTAAAAGCTCCCACCTGAGAGAATCAAAAATCGGTTTATATTCATTGTTAAAAAATAAATTACATATAATGAAGAGTTTATAATTTCCAAATTTTAATAAATGAAACTATAATTTAGAACCTTCTATCATTTCAGTAAAAAATTAACAATTCCAATTTAATGTCATATATATGATTATTTGATATGTGATAAATAATTGTAGTATAGAATTCTTTTAATTAAAAGTGAGAAAATGATTTATAAATCATTATTATCAACTCTGATATAAGATATATTTTTAATATTAATTAAAGTTTAATGGTCATGAATGTTCACTATCGTTTTCAAAATTTAGTAAAAATACATAGAATTGTATATCATGTGTAACAAGTTTCTACGATAATAATCAATTTTTCATAAGTAAAAATATAACTTTTATGTAATAGACAATCTACTTTCTTCTTTAGTTTAATCAAAATTAAGCAAAATAAATTTAACTCATTTTTCACTATGGGATTTTATATCCCTAGAATAATTAAAATAGATTAAAGTTCAATTTTGAAATAACTATCTTATAACGGAGAGTTGTTTCTTGAAAAGATTTGTCGAAAATTCCATATGCTATAATTAATTTCTGAGGTTACTAATGTGATTTTGTTACAACTGTTTAGGAATTTCAAATATTAATAGTTGCAATCATTTTTCAATCAATATTTTTTTCATTCTACTTTTTTTTAATCTATGATCTTATTAATATTTTATTTTATTTTTTACCTATTCAATAATTTAAACTATTTTAGTTGATATAAAGACGTTAATGTTATGTAAACAATATATAATTAGAAATAAAAAAATTGAATAAAATTTATGGAAAATGTAGTTTTTGAATGTAAGAGAGAATATTATTTTAAGGTCTGTATGTAAACTAAGTTTTATTTCATAAGTTTAAAATATATAATGAATCAATGAAAGTATCATCTCTATTTTTTTTATTATTTTTTATTATTTTTTATTTTTATATTTTATATTATTATTTCTTTTCATAATAGAACTATTGTAAAGATTCTCTCTGGTGAGAGCGTACCACATTCTCTCCGGTGAAGTGATCAATTCCCGTCGACTTCCATCTCAGTGTTCACTTATTTCCTTATGTTCCCCTATTCCCAGTTCCTCTGTGACTTGTCCTTCTCTTCTATTTCACTTTTTTTGTCTATTTTGTGTGAGCTAGGATTCCATGGGAACTCCTAATTGTGTTGGCCAAGATGAATTGGATCAAAAGCTGCAGAGCGTTTTGCTATCAGCCAAGGAGAACAATTTTATAGACTTGGGCAAGGACAATATCAAGCTTAGTGCCGATGAATGTCAGTAAATTTTATTTGGTAAAATGATCGGAGATAGAAAGACCAGCTGGATTGGGGTGAAGAGGGCTATGAGCCATATTTGGCGTCTCAGTCAACCTATGGAGATAAAGGATTTGGGACCAAGCTACTATCAGTTTATCTTCCATAGTAAAGATGACAAAGAAAAAGTGGCCAAAAGTATCAACTGGACATATGATAATCAGTACCTCATTTTATCTGAATGAAAAAGAGGCCTTTCAATCTCCCATCCCACATTTTAAGAGCTCAATTTATGGGTTCAGGTCTTCAATGTACCTTTGGATTGGCTCAACACTGAGGTTGGATTGAAAATAAGCAAGGTGTTTAAACAGGTGCAGAATGTTGTCATAGTGGGTGCTGGAAGTCATGGAGGTAGAATAATGAGGCTACTGGTAACAATTGATTAACAAGAACCTCTACCCCAGTGTGCTAACCTTGGACTTGATGATCAAACATCTAATGTTGGATTTAAATATGAGAAACTAGTAAACCATTGTCACTATTGCAGTTTAATATGTCATTTGGATAGATCATGTCCTAGAAGGTTGGAGGATATAAAATCACATTCTTTACAAGAAGGTCAATATGGTGCTTGGATGAGAGCCACTGAAAATCATCACTGGACAGGACATCACTCTACTGGCTCCCAAAGTCCACCTCATACAGGCAATCTTTCATCTCCGCCTCCTTCAAACTCTCAAATGCCATCTCAAGGGAATGATAGCAATAAACTCCTCTCCATAGAAGGATCACCATCACAGCACAGTAGACCAGACTCTGAAGTTTCAACTTCTTAACCAATTCAAGCCCTTTCTCATGCTCTTTTTGATGAATAACAGAATGTTGATGTAACCTCCAAAGATCCTATTGTAGACTCATTGCCTCATCATACAATCACTAACTTCAGCAAGGACAAGGATATTGAAATCTCTCAACTTGATGTTGCTAAGGAGACGTCACTGCAAATCACTGTGTCAGGGAAGCATCAGTACAAACCCAAGCTTTGGAAAAGAACTGAATCCAGAATCAGTAGGCTACTGAGGCAACCAATCATTCCCAACAACCAGGAGGCAAATATCTCATTTAAGAGAACCAGAGACACAACTGAAATCAACAAAGAATAGAATGATCCTCTGAAAGCAGTTCATACTGATGGTAAAAAGCAGAAAATAGAACCAGAGAAAGTGGGGGTGGCCAGCCTAGAATGGCACCCAAGTTACCAATCCTAACTGTGGTGTGGAATTGTAGAGGGCTGGGTGGGCCCTCTACAATTTCCCAAATCAGAGAGTCATGTAGGACTCACCAGCTTTTGATTTTTTGTCAGAAACTAAGAAGTCAGCTGCTTTTGTCAAGTCAGTAACTAGGAAGTTAGGTTTTGATAACAGAAGCTCTATTGTAGACCCTGTTGGTTTGAGTGAAGGATTGCTCTTATGTTGGTCTTCTGAAGTTCGAATCTTTCGAATTGTGCAAAAGACTTTCTACATTGCTGTGAAATACAAGGTGGCAGATTTTACCCCAACTTGGGTGATTTTTGTGTACATATGCACCAACTCTCACATCAGGCAAACTCAGTGGGAGAAATTGAAGGTGGATCAGTAATCTTGGGGTCCCATTTGGCATATAATAGGGGACTGGAATGATATTTGCAATAGGGAGGAGAAGAGGGGTGGCAATCCCAGATCTATGTCTAGTCTAAATGGGTTCAATTCATTCATCAACAATATGAACATGGAAAAAGTTAGAATGATTGAGTACAAATTCACCTAGTGCAACAACAGATTTGATGAGGGGTTGATTGAACCTAAGTTAGATAGAGGCTTTGCATCATCAAATTGGCTAGAATTACAACTATTACCAACATTGCTAAATCAACTTCAAACCATTCCTTGTTGATTCTCCAATCAGGGGATAAGAAAAATAGAAAGAAAAGCAGATTTCACTTTGACAGAAGGTGGTTATCAAAGGAAGGGATTACTGAAGTGGTTCAAGGATCTTGGAGCAAAACTTATTCTGGTACTCCTTTTTTCATATTAAAAGAAAAAGAAAGCCTACCAGACTGGCTCTACTCATTTGGAGTGCAAATTTTAAATCTCAAAACCAGTCAACCATTGAGAACCTCTCCAGAAAAATTGAACTTATTACAGCAAGAAGGGATCTTTGCTAACTGGGATGAATGGCTCACCACCAGGAAAGATCTTCAAGCAGCTCACAAAAGTAGAAGAATTATTTTGGCAACAGAAGAAAATTAGAGGGATCCAGGAAGCGAACAACAATTCAAAATTCTTTCATGCCTATACCATGTCTAGGAGGAGACAGACTGCAATCTCTCGGTTAATCACAAATCAAAACACCATTTGTGACACTCAGTTGACTATACAGAACCACATCACTCAGTTCTACTCCGATCTTTTTACCTCTGAAGGGTCTTGGTGTTATACCCTGAGTTTTATTAATAAAGGAAAATACTAGCTTTTAATTTTAAAGCTAGCCTTTGTTAATAAATATTCATGTCCAAGTCCAAATTTATCTAGTTTCAGTTAAAGTTCGACTATTAGTCGATAAAGTATTTGTTTTGGTTATTTCAGTAATCGGACGAGTTTTCAGATTTAATTCCGATTCATTTAATGAGTTAATGAGTTTGGAATTAAAAAGCCAAGTTGACGAACTATTCGAAATATTAATGTTCGGATTAATCGTCTAAGTCAAGAATGTTCGAATTAAGTTCCGAGGTCAAGTTGTAACCGAAAATGAATACGTTCGGTTAAGGTTACCATATATGAACGTCGTCATTCCTATACAGCAACGCGTTCACATTGGTACACCGTCCATCATTAATTAAGTAATGGTCATTAGCCCTTGCTTAATTAACTTAATCCATGTTTAGCAAATTAATCATAATTAGCTTAAAGATAAACATGATTAGAGGATTAGTTTAAGGTTAATCATGTTTAAAAGTAATCATGTTTAGCTTAGCATCAAGCATGCTTAGCACGGCCATTACCGCACATAAGCATGCCCTTAGCACGTTCTTAACGCCTAAGCCGTGCTTATGGTAAGCTAATGACCGCGGGTCAAGTTTTTTCCCACATTTCGTGCATCATTATCAGGTTGGGGATATTTGGAGTCTAGAGGAAGCCTTAGAGCATGACTAAGCAAAACTCTTGGTGAGTAAGCACACCAAAGTGCCACCTAGTGCCTTATGTGCACGACCATTGGCCGAGCTTTCCTTCACAAATCCATCACGTTTTTAGTCTTTGAAAGTCAGAAATTTATTGTGAAAATAGGTCTGATTAGCAAAGCCATATACTTAGCAAGTAATAAACCTAACATTAGCCCTAATCACACACGCACGTGCATAGGCCCGGAGACGAGAAATTATAACCGTTCATGGGAAATTCTCCGAGCAATTGAGAAGGTAACTTCATGTTCAGTATCCTTTTATGTTAGTTAGATCATGTTCAAGTCAGTTTATGCAGCTCATGTCCAGAAATTCATGTAATTATCAAGTTATGCTCGGTTTAAGTCATTTGAGGTCATGACCGAGTAAGTTCATGTTCTAACCGGCAACTCCTGTGCAATTCATGTTTATTTTATCATGTTATGTCCTTATAAGTTCAGTATAAAAAGATAGGTCGAGATAAGTTGTGGTTTTGCCCATGATTTGACCTAAAGAAGCGAGCTGCGCATGTAGCGCACGCGCACGGGGCTAGTTCATGCCCTATCATGTTACTTTGCAATGTAATCATGTTTGTTAGAGTAAGTCAGGTATATTTGGTCATTATATATTATTTTATGATCATTCAAGCTTTAATGGTCAAGGGAAATTTAAGTTTGGCCGAGGATTGGCCCTAAGCCGATGGTAGCGCCCGTAGCGCACACCACGGCACTTTATCGAGCAAGGTGCATGATTTGTGAGTAAGTTCTGTACCTATA
>CACSLK010006713.1:61916-79020 GCA_902706635.1 Striga hermonthica
AAATAAATTTTGAAAAATTTATCTTGAATTTTGGCAAATAAAAGTGGGGCGTTACACTTACTTAGGGTTAATCACTACTTAACCCTAACCATGATGTTTAATTATTAATTAAACATAGTACTTAATTACTAAAATTTATTCCGAATGTAAACGGTACGTCGAAAATCAATTTCGGTAATTTCGACTGAACTTAATTAATTCCGAAAATAATAAACAATAACGTTACTATATCGGAATTAAACGTACTTTATACTGATAATATCTCGGGATATTACACCGGAACCCGCTTCCGTATCAAGGCAGCGCAAGCGAGGCGCGCGTGATGAGTGATCGGAGTGTTGATCGCGGTTGTTGTCTATTCGGTTGTGAGTAATCGCGCACTTAGGGCCTTCGACTACACACGATAGATGTGACTAACAGACGCACTACGGCCTTCTCTTAGACACGTGTGACTTCAAGACGCACTAATGGCCTTCTCTCCGACACTTGTATGTAAACACGCAATACGGCCTTGCTTAACACACGTTAGAACACCAAGTTCCCCTTTTCTATTCACTCATCAATTTTCTGGACATTCAATAATGAAGAGGTACATGGGTATTTATAGGTGCATAAATTAAATCTAAGCCTAACTATACTAGATCTACTAATTCTAGAATGAAAAGCAACATGGTAATAAAATCCTACTATTACTATAACTACTAATTGCTTGACTTGCACTCCAAGAAATTTTAGAAGCTTAAGTCATGTGCACGCCTAGGGTTCTCGGTCGCCTCATGCGCGCCTCCCGCGCTCGCCTAGTCCTCGGTGTCTTAGGCTTCGCGCCGCTTGTGTCGTACGCGCGCGTTGTCTTGCGTGCCCAGCGTCCACTGCCTTTCCTTTGCGCGTGCGTGCCAGCCCCCCTTCGCCTATGCCTACCACGCTTAGGCATGTGCTTGCGCATGCGGTCCACTCGCACGCCATCGCGCGTTTCTCTCCCCGTCCAAACTCCTCGAGTGCGTGCTTGCCGCCGTCCCTCACTCCTATGCCCGCTCGGTCTCGGACTCCGCCCGCATTACTTCTACTTGCACGCCCAACGCGCCTTGTCTCTTCCCCGCGTAACTCCCAGCGCGTCCCGCCAACGTCCGTGCTCCAATCCTCTATTGCACACCCGCATGTACCCATCGCCACCCACGTGTGCTCTGCCCTATCGCGCGCATCAAGGCATAATGTGCGCCTTTCGCATTTTAGCTCTCCAAGCTTGTCGGCGTTGATCTCCACTTCCGTATAATTCCCCTCCTCTTCAAGACTTTTCTTGTCCCCAAGGATAAGATAGTTCAACACATCCACATCACTGTCACTGTCCTCCTCAATAGGAGAGTCACACTGATCTTCAGTCCTCAACTTAATGCGCTTTCCTGGTCGACCAATGTCCATCTTCCCTCGCCTATAGTCAGTCGTAATGGGCCCAAGTCTTTCCAGCCATTGTACTCCCAACACAATATCAGTTGCCTTAAGTGGTAAGGCGTAGAGATCAATTTCCAACTCCTGATCTTGTGCCATAATCGGAACCTTCTTGAACAACTGATTACCTTGCAGCTGATGCCCATTGGCTATCTTGACCCTAAACTTCTTGACTTTGGTGGGTCCAGCTTCAATCTCCTGGCTATTCCTTCGTCGATGAAATTAAAACTTGACCCACTATCCACCAACACTTCTAACAACAAATCCTTTATCTCGGCAGTGAACCTCATCATCTTAGGACCACTCTTTTTGCATTTAACCACATGCAACAAAGACTCCTCCTATGGTTTTTCCTCTTCACCAACACAATCTTCCTCAAATTCTAACAAAAACATCTCCTTACCTTTGCACTTGTGGCCTGGCGTGAATTTTTCGTTGCACGTGTAGCATAGGCCTTTTTCCCTTCATCGCTGCATCTCGTCGTCCGTAAGCCGCCGCACATTGCTTGTTGTCCGCACAACTTCTCCCAACAGCTTGCTCTCGGTCCGTGGTACCTGCTCCTCGGTCGCGGTGTGCGTGCGCCTCGGCTCCTCTCGCACGTCGCTCGGCCTTGCCTTGCGTACCGCTACGAGATGATCCTCGTGCAACCTTGCCGACTCCATGGCTGCTTGCATCGATCTCGGCCTATCCATTCTCACTTCAGCCGCTAACAGCTTTTAATCCTCCAACAAACGCCCCAACTAGCGCACTCTCGGGCTAATCCCGCACCCTACTAGCAATGCGCTCAAACTCCCTTTGATAGTCCCCCAAACTACCAACTTGCTTAATTTTAGATAGAGCTTCATCATAATCATAGTAATCACTAGAACCAAACCTTGTGATGAGCTCCCTTTAAAAATCCCTCCAACGCATGTACTCACCATGATTCTTATGCAAAATCAATTGCCACCATACGTTTGCTTCTCCATCCAGATGATAAGCAGCAAATTGAACTCTTTCGTACCTTGGCACATCGTTGATCTCGAAATACTGTGTTGCCCGGCTCAACCATGCATCCGGATCTACTCTTGTGAACGTGGGCATGATAATCTTGGGTTGCGTATACGCCCGTTCTTCTCGTCTTTCATCGCGATAGTGATCGTCGTGGTTGTGACGTTGCGCACGTCTCTGGTGCCGTCGTTCCTCGCGTTTTTGGTCCTCGTGGTGGTAGCGTCGCTCGTCGTGCGCTCGCAATGCGTGCGTTCCGCGTGTGTGGTGCGACGCCTACGATCGCCGATCGTCCTCATGCTCGGTCCCCACACTGCTCGACGTCGTGGTAGATCGTGCCTCGCGACTCCGCCGTGGTCGGTGCGTCATGCGCTCGAGCTGCCCGGCCAAATCGTGGACCATAAGCTCGATCCTTCCCAAGTTCTCGTTGGTAACATGTTGGCTTTCTCCAACGGTTTTCAAACTTTCCTCGAAAGTTGGATTCTTTCACAGTTTGACTTCATGAATTTCTTCATTTTTTAAGACTCTATAAAAAATATCAAAGGACTAGATGACACTTTTTTTTACTCAACTCTCGACCTCACAAAAAAATTAAAAAAAAGGAACAAAAACTCGAACAAAAAATTCGAATAAAGACTCAAAAAAGAAAAAGAAATTCAGCCCCTCAACAAAAGGTAAAAACTGAAAAAAATAAAAGATAGATAAACAATAACCTTGATCGGACACTCTTCAATGAAACCCTCTCAATGAAAGCACCAATGATGAGTGATCGGAGTTTTGATCGCGGTTGTTGTCTATTCAGTTGTGAGTAATCGCGCACTCAGGGCCTTTGACTACACACGATAGATGTGACTAATAGACGCACTATGGCCTTCTCTTAGACACGTGTGACATCAAGACGCATTAATGGCCTTCTCTCCGACACTTGTATGTAAACACGCACTACGACCTTGCTTAACACACGTTAGAACACCAAGTTCCCCTTTTATATTCACTCATCAATTTTCTGGACATTCAATAATGAAGAGGTACATGGGTATTTATAGGTGCATAAATTAAATCTAAGCCTAACTATACTAGATCTTCTAATTCTAGAATGAAAAGCAACATGGTAATAAAATCCTACTATTACTATAGCTACTAATTGCTTGACTTGCACTCCAAGAATTTCTAGAAGCTTAAGTCATGTGCACGCCTAGGGTTCTCGGCCGCCTCATGCGCGCCTCCCGCGCTTGTCTAGTCCTCGGCGTCCTAGGCTTTGCGCCGCTTGTGCCATACGCGCGCACTGTCGTGCGCGCCCAGCGTCCACCGCCTTTCCTTTACGCGTGCGTGCCAGCCCCCATTCGCCTATGCCTATCGCACTTAGGCATGTGCCTGCGCATGCGGTCCACTCGTGCGCCATCGCGCGCTTCTCTCCCCGTCCAAACTCCTCGCGCGCGTGCTTGCCGCTGTCCCTCACTCCTATGCCCGCTCGGTCTCGGACTCCGCCCGCGTTACTTCCACTTGCGCGCCCAACGCGCCCCGTCTCTTCCACGCGTAACTCCCAGCGCGTCCAGCCAACGTCCATGCTCCAATCCTCTATTGCGCACACGCGTGCACCCGTCGCCACCCGCGTGTGCTCCGCCCTATCGCGCGCATCAAGGCACGATGCGTGCCTTTCGCATTTTATCTCTCCAAGCTTGCCGGCGCTGATCTCCACTTCCGTATCAGCGCACGACAGCGCGTGCGTGCATGTGAGACGGAAGCGAAGCCGCGACCGACGAGGACTAGACCTCGTGGGCAGCGCGCGCACGATGGCAGTTTGGCTTAGGGTCTGCCGAACTGGGAGTGCAAGTAAAGCAAGTGGAGATCAAGACTCTTAGTATAATTAGGATTCTTTTTCCTTATTGCTTTTAATAAGTCTTCTAGTATTAGGATTTTATTAGTAGAAGATGTTAGGAGATCTAGTTGGAATAGACTTAGATTTATTTATGCACCTATAAATATACATGTACCCTCATCATTATGAATATGTTGAATGAGTGAATAGAAAAGGGGAACATTGTGTTCAAATCGTGTGTTTAAGCAAGGCCGTAGTGCGTGTTTATCATACAACCGTGTCTAACAGAAGGCCCTGAGAGCGTCTTGAAGTCACACTTATCATGTTTAGTCGAAGGCCTTGAGGGCGCGATTATTCACAAAGCATAGGCAAATTCACGATCCGTCATCATTGGTGCTTTCATTGAGAGAATCTAATCGTGTTTTTGTTTATTTTATCTTTCTCTTTTTTGGTTTTTTCCTTTTGTTGAGGTGGCCGATTTTTTTTCTTCTTTTGTTCGAATTTTTGCTTCTTTTTTCTTCTTCTTTTTCGTGAGTTTGGGTAGTATAAGAAAAAAAAAGGAGGGTCATCCTAGTTTGTTTTGGTTTTTATCTTAGAGTCTTAAAAAAAAAAGGAGAGAGAGATATGATGTCAAACCGTCAGAGAATCGAAGCATTGGAGGAAGGTTTGAATACCATCGGTGAAGGCTAACATATGACCAACGAGAATTTGGCGAAGATCGAGCTCATGGTCCACGACTTGGCTGGACAGCTCACACACATGAGCCCACGACCAGGGAAGAGTCACGAGGCACGGTCCACCATGGCGTCGAGCAGCATGGGGACCGGCATGAGGACGACGATCGGCGTTCGAGGGCGACGCATGCATCGCACGCATCGCGCGTGGCAAGCGACGAGTTGTGACCACACCGCGACGACTGAAGGCGCGAAGAAGATCGGCGATGGTGCTATGGGCATGCGGATCACCACCGCGGTGAACGGCACCGAGAGGAGCGGTCTTACACACGGCCGAAGTTGACGATGCCCACAATTACGGGAGTAGATCTGGATGCATGGTTGAGTCGAGCTATGCAATTTTTTTGAGATCAACGATGTGCCAAGGTATGAACGAGTTCAAATTGCTGCTTATCATCTTGATGGAGAGGCAAACGTGTTAGAGGTATGCTGTAAAAGCGATGTTTTGCAGATTCTATCAATTCTATTTTGATCTGGCCATCATGTTTCGGTCAAAGTACATATGTTTGCAGTTTATTTATTTATGCAAATCATACTTCTTGTCTTATATTGAGATAGTGTGGTTCGAAGAGTTTCGAACAGAAAGATCACATATCGGTTCCTTAAAAGACTAAACTATTCGTTCACAGTCTAGACAGGCAGTGAGACCACTCTTGGAAAAAGACTATAGTGTATTCTTGATTCAGTTGGTCTTTGACTAAGGATTACACTAGCATTTATGTTAAGTGTTGAACAGTACCACGGAAGGATAAGAATATGAGACTCACTGACCGTTGTTGTAACCTAGACCTTCAGTGATTAATGCGTTTTCTTAAGCTGTAAGATAATATAAAATAGGCATATATTTTTATTTCTTATTTATTTGATTTACCAAGTGATTCCTATTTTATTATGATGACATACGAGGTATTTTGGTAAGTGTGAATAATTATATGATGTGCTATTATAAATTATGTACGGTCACTATGTTCCAGTGTGCTGGATTGATGACGTCCCTGAAATGAGCTCAGGAAAGTACATTATGTTAAACCCTGCAGGTAGACGATTGTCTGACATAATGGTTAAGGTCTGAGTGGTACTAATTTTGGAAATGAATAAGAAGTTGATTAATTATTTTGTCAGTAATTTAATTCATCAACGGACGTTATATCTTAAACATAGGGAGATAAATCGATCAATTAGATTAATATTATTTAATCATGGAGGCTAAATTTTATTGGTAAATAGTGGCTAAATGGGGAGAACAATAATATTACTCTAGTGGGATATTTTATTTAATTCCATTTAAATAGGAATTAATGTTATTCCATATTAATTAATTTAATTAGGAGAATAAAATTCCTACTAGAATCTTCTCTTGGGATTAAGAGACTAAGGAGTCTTCTAGAAGATGGAGATTAGTAGGAAATATATTTCCTACATTAAATAATTAATTGGAGTAGAATTAGGCTTCTTAAATTAGGAATTAATTTTATTCCATGATTATTAATTTAATTAGGAAATATATTCCTACTAGGATCTCCTCTAGTGTTAGGAGACTTAGGAGTCTTCTAGAAGATGAAGCTTAGTAGGAGATCTCCTTCCTACATTAAATTAGTATTGGAGTAGAATTAGGATTCCTAGGCCTAAATAGGATAAGCCCATATTTAGCACCTCCTTAAGGTCCCTAATGGAGCCTATAAATACATCGTGTCCCAATCTCTCCTACATATTTGATGCTGGCCGACTTTTCTCTCTACATACACACGAGAAATAGCTTTGTTCGAGAGTTAGGGAGATTCGATTAAATGCTACACCAAGTTTAATCGAAGTAGGTGTTTAGGTAATCCATTGGAAGGCTTTTTGGTACAATATATTTAGCTTTCTAATATATATATTTTTTGGTCATCATCATCATCTCATCACCGTCGTCCGCCGCCGTGAGGAGTCGCCGGAAATCGCCTACCGCCGCCGGAAGCCAGTCGAGCGCAGCTGCACGTTTTGCACGTAGTCGCGCATCGCCCAGGCCCGACGCCAGTTCCAGCAGCGACGCCCAGGACCACCGCACGAAGGCCCGACGCCTATTCGTGTAACGCCATGCTCGTCGATCATCCCCGGCGCGCGAATGCAACGCGTGCATCATCCGCGAGCTCCCAAGTCACCTTGCGCTGCACGTCCGCGTTCGCCCACTCGCCTACGCCAATCCGCAGCAGATTAGGAGAAGCGCACCGCGTGAACGCATACGTCCAGCGTCCATCCGCGCATCGCCTGCATCCCGTGCGTCTCGCTCAGCGCCCGACGCGCACACACGCTCACTGCCAGCAGTCCACGAGGTTCGCTGTGACCCGTGTACCCGCACGTTGTCCGCGTCCGACGCGCACGAGCTGTCCGCTGCACCCGATGCCGAGACCCACGCACCGTGTGATCGAGCTTCGTGGAACCTATCGATTAGAATCGATTGAAGGCCAAATCTATCTGCCCATTAGATTTTGGTGTTCAGACGAACTTCATCAACGGTACTCTACATCGTCTTAGAGTCGGCAAAAATTTTAAAAGGTAAACGTCCATATCCTAACTATAGATTCCGCTGCGTTAGGATTTATTTCGATAAAGTTCAATACTGTGCATGTTGTTTGACGTTCCTCACAGAACCCAACAACTGGTATGAGAGCCCAGGCTTAATGCAAACTCGTGCACATTTTGAATTTTGGACTTTGTCTGTCTACATGAATTATGTGCGTACGAACGCAGCAGCATAGTAGATTAGAAATTGCAATAAGTATTTGCAGGTGTTTCGAATCCGACTATTGTGGCCCGTATGTATGGATTTTAATTCATGTTGAATGTATGTTGTTTTTAAATCCTTGTACATGTCAAGGAATTTTTGGGTTGGTGAATGCTTGTAATAAATTATTCGAGCGGTGGGACACCGCATAGTTTATTGCTTTCATAGAAACTCATGTACGGCTGCGTGGGTCATAGGATGAATTATGTAATTATTTTGTATTATTCATTGTTGATCCGGCGGGCATGGACCAACCTTGACGGGGCAAGGCGATAAACACATACACGGATGCCATGGTGATGATCCAATGGCGACTTTCCCGGAGACAACCAATTCAGTGGGAGTCACTGCGAAAGGGGAGTTCCAATACCTGAAACGGAGGACACACTCAACAAGGACAGGACTGTGTTTTCTCCGTAACATTGGAGATTGATTAATGGCCATGATAGTTGGATTATAGTTCCTAGTTTATTATTGCTCATTAATCATGCATGTTTTATGTGATTTCTTATGTGCAAATACAAACATGTTTTAGAAAATCCCATAAAATAAAAATTATATTAAGTGTGTAATGGGTTGAAATAAATTACAACCAAGGCCTCCATTATAGGTTTGTCAGTGAAGTGATTTAATTCGAGCCCAAAAGACGTTTTATTTCACAGTTCGCAAGGACGAATCTCTTTCCGGATGGTTATAGTGAGCTATTTCAAAAGCGTACGGGTCACCTAAAGGTGGACGTATAATTTTGGTAGTAAACTTAGTACCAATTAATGGGTTACACTTAAAGTGTAAATAATTACGATATTCCCAAAGGATAAGGTCGTTTTTATTCTTTTATAAAGTTAATTGCACTGGCCAAAAGATGAAACCGACTATTAGTTAAGTATTGCTCGGCAGTATGTTAAGCTAATGGGATTTATCCCTCCTCTTGCGAATGTTTGAACCGTATACGTCCACACTCCGTGGCCTGCGGGGATTCGGTGTTTTGAGGTGTTGGTGAATTTATTTGAATCTTGTTACATGGGATCAATATTTGATGTATAAATTCAAAACTACATGACTAAGTAAAGACTATGTTTGCATGATCCCAGGAATTCAAAATGTCTTTCAATTCGTTGTCCATAATTCTCAAATAAAACAAACTTGTTGGAAATGGAACATGGATATAGTGTTAACTTCTGAAGGGTACAAATTTGCTACTGTTGAGGCTTGTCTAGCTGTGCCTGCTGACAATGCACCAGACCAAGAGAAAGAGGAGTATGCTCGGTGGAAAAAGACTGACGAGATGGTGAAGTGTTACATCTTGGCATCATTGTCAAATGTACTTCAACATCAACATCAGTCCATGAACACTGCGGCAGACATGCTCCTCAATTTCAAGGAGTTATTTGGTCATCAGTCGCGGGCTGCCCGACAAGAGGCCATGAGGGTTCAGATGAACATGACCATGCGCGAGGGCACTTCCGTAAGGGAACATGTTCTTACTATGATGGCCCAGCTTAATGAGTTGGAGGTTCTTGGGGCTTGTATTGATGGGGAAATCCAGGTCGATATAGTGCTCCAGTCTTTTCCGAAGAGCTTCGAACAATTCTGGTTGAATTACAACATGAATAAGATGTTGATGACTCTTCCGGAACTTGTTGCTGAACTTCAGTCGGCAGAGGGCCTGTTTCGTACGAAGAACCAAGCTATGGTGGCCCAGCAGGGAGAAGCTTCCACTTCTAAGGCTCCTAAGGGCAAGAAGAGGAAGAAGTCTGCAGGAAAGGGCAAGGTGGTCATGAGTGACGCGCAACCTCGACAAAAAGTGAAGAAGCCGAAAGGCAAGTGCTACAATTGTCAGCAGAAAGGACACTGGAAGGCAAACTGCCCTCTTCCCAGGAAATCCGACAAAGGTACACCTTTTGCTTTAGTCGTTGAAACATGTTTAGCGGTGTTATCTACCAGTACCTGGTGTGTAGATACAGGGGCAACTGATCATATCTGCAATTCATTGCAGGGGTTCCAGGAAACCAAGCAACTTAGGGAAGGAGAAGTTACCATCTACTTGGGCGATGCTAGTAGAGCGTCAGCAGTTGCAGTGGAAGACGTCTATTTAGATTTTGGCTTAAATAGGTTTCTAGTTTTGAAAGATTGTCTTTATGTTCCTAGTTTTAGAAAGAATTTGATTTTGGTTTCTAAGTTGTTTATGAACGGTTTTTATGCTACGTTTGATAATAAAGTTGTTATTCGTTTTGGCAAAAAGTTCATATGTTCTGGTTCATTAGTTGACAATCTATACATTCTAGAATCTAAGTCATCTCCACTGCAACAGAAACAATTACTTAATTCATCATCTAATCTAAATAAGAGAAAGGAACCTTCTAAAATGAACGAAACATATCTTTGGCATCTAAGACTTGGTCATATTAACCTTAGGATGATTTAAAGGTTGGTAGCAGATGGGCCCTTGGGGTCGTTAGAAGTCGAGGCTTTTCCAACTTGTGAGTCTTTCCTGGAAGGTAAAATGACTAAGAGGGTTTTTAGTTCAAAGGGGCATAGAGCCGAAGATGTGTTAGGGCTAGTTCATTCCGATATATGTGGTCCTATGAGTGTTCAAGCGAGAGGTGGTTTTGAGTACTTCGTTATGTTTATCGATGATTACTCGAGATAGGGGTATATTTTCCTTCTGCACCGCAAGTCTGAATGCTTTGAGAAGTTCTTAGAGTATAAGGCAGTTGTGGAGAAGCAGTTAGGAAAAAGAATCAAGTCATTACAATCAGATCGTGGTGGCGAATATCTCTCGAATGAATTTAGGAGCTACTTGACGGTTAATGGGATTACGTCCCAGTTGACTGCGCCTGGCATGCCTCAGCAGAATGGCGTAGCAGAACGGAGGAACATGACTCTTATGGAAATGATTAGGGCAATGATGAGTTATAGTACTTTACCAGATTCATTTTGGGGATATGCCCTAGAAACAGAAGTATACATTCTGAATAGAGTACCTTCTAAATCAGTACCGTCTACACCTTTGAAGTTGTGGTATGGGCATAAGCCTAGTCTAAGGCATTTCAGGATTTGAGGTAGTCCAGCACATGTGCTGAGAACCGATACTGATAATTTGGAACCGAGAACAGAAGTAAGGCTGTTTGTGGGATATCCTAAGAAAACGAAAGGTGGTCTATTTTATAGTCCCGAGGACCAGAAAGTAATCGTTACCATGAATGCTAGGTTCTTGGAAGAAGACTATGTCTTAGATCATAAGCCCAGTAGTAGACATGTCCTCGAGGAGTTAAAGGGAGTGAGTACTTCAATACCGAGTGCGCTAGATGTTACACCACAAAGTACTGCAACACGTATCGCTGACGATGTACCTGAGCAGGTAGTACCTCGTCGTAGTGGGAGGGTTGTCCGGCAGCCCGAACGGTTCATGGGTCTGAGAGAGTCTTTTGAGGCCGTCCCGGACGTTCTTGAATCCGACCCATGGACATACAATGAGGCACTCCAAGATCGGGACGCAGATTCTTGGCAAAAGGCGATGAAATCTGAAATAGAGTCAATGGACTCTAATCAGGTCTGGGATCTTGTAGAGCCACCCAGTGGCGTCCGCGCCATTGGATGCAAGTGGGTCTATAAGAGAAAGAGAGGAGCAGATGGGAAGGTTGAGACCTTCAAAGCTAGGCTTGTTGCAAAAGGGTACACTCAGAAAGAAGGGATCGATTATGAGGAAACCTTTTTGCCGGTAGCCATGCTCAAATCCATCAGGATTCTTTTTGCTGTGGCCGCTCATATGGATTATGAGATTTGGCAAATGGATGTTAAAACCGCTTTCCTTAACGGGAATTTGGACGAGAACATCTATATGCAGCAACCAGAAGGATTCATTGCAAAGGGCCAAGATCATCTGGTCTGCAAGCTGAAGAGGTCCATTTATGGGTTGAAGCAGGCTTCGAGGTCTTGGAACATCCGTTTTGACGAGGTTGTCCAATCGTATGGATTTACCCAATGTCCGGATGAGCACTGTGTGTAAAAGAAAAGTGATGGAAACGTGGTGGTGTTTCTAGTGCTGTACATGGATGATATTCTTCTCATTGGAAACAATGTGAAAATGTTATCAGACGTAAAGGTGTGGTTATCCAAGCAGTTTGATATGAAGGATTTGGGAGAAATAGGACATGTTCTCGGAATCAAGGTCATTCGCGACCGAGAGAAGAGAAAGTTGTGCCTATCCTAATCCACATACATAGACACTGTCCTAAAACGTTTCAATATGTAGGATTCCAAGAAAGGGGATTTACCCTTTCGGCACGGAATACCTCTATCGAAGAGGATGTCCCCGAAGACGCCTCAAGAGGTAGAGGACATGAAAGCAGTTCCTTATGCATCGGCAGTAGGAAGCCTCATGTATGCTATGTTGTGCACGCGACCTGATATTTGTTATGTCGTGGGCATGGTAGCAAGATATTAGAGTAATCTAGGACCGGAACATTGGTCTGCGGTAAACCATATACTCAAGTACCTACGTAGGACTAAGGATTACATGTTGATTTACCAGGCAGATGAATTGCTTCTGTTGGATTACACCAATTCTGACTTCCAGGCAGATCGGGACGAAAGCAAGTAAACCTCAGGGTTTGTGTTTACTTTAGGAGGAGGAGCCATAGTATGGAGAAGTGTCAAGCAAAAATGCGTGGCGGACTCAACCATGCAGGCTGAGTATGTAGCAGCCTCAGAGGCAGCGAAAGAAGATTTCTGGCTCAGGAATTTTCTCTTCGACCTTGATGTGGTACCGAGTTTGTCCGCTACAATCACAGTGTTCTGTGATAACAGCGAAGCAGTAGCAATTCGAAAGATCCACGGACTCATAAAGCGAGTAAACACATAGAGCGCAAGTACCACCTGATACGAGAAATCGTTGGACGAGGAGAAGTCGTTGTTGCCATGATACAATCAGAGGACAACCTAGCAAATCCTTTTACGGAGAGCCTACCGGCGAAAGTCTTTACAATACACGTAGAAGGAATGGGAGTCAGATGTTAGGGCGACATAATAGACTAGTCTTTGAGAATTAGATTGAAAGAAATTGTGGTTATTTTGTTTAGCCATGAGCTTATAAAGCATAAGTGGGAGATTGTTAGAGGTATGTTGTAAAAGCGGTGTTTTGCAGATTCTATCAATTCCATTTTGATCTGGCCATCATGTTTCGGTCAAAGTACATATGTTTCCAGTTTATTTATTTATGCAAATCATACTTCGTGTCTTATATTGAAATAGTGTGGTTCGAAGAGTTTCGAACAGAAAGATCACCTATCGGTTCCTTATAAGACTAAACTATTCGTTCACAGTCTAGACAGGTAGTGAGATCCCTCTTGGAAAAAGACTGTAGTGTATTCTTGATTGAGTTGGTCTTTGACTGAAGGATTACACTAGCACTTATGTTAAGTGTTGAACAGGACCACGGAAGGATAAGGATATGAGACTCACTGACCATTGTTGTAACCTAGACCTTCAGTGATTGATGCGTTCTCTTAAGCTGTAAGATAATATAAAATAGGCATATATTTTTATTTCTTTTTTATTTCATTTACCAAGTTATTCCTATTTTATTAGGATGACATACACGGTATTTTAGTAAGTGAGAATAATTATATAATGTGCTGTTATAAATTATTTACGGTCCCGAAATGAGCTCAGGAAGGTACATTATGTTAAACCCTGCAGGTAGACGATTATCTGACATAATGGTTAAGGTCTGAGTGGTACTAATTTCGGAAATAAATAAGAAGTTGTAATTATTTTGTCAGTAATTTAATTAATCAACGGACGTTATATCTTAAACATATGGAGGTAATCGATCAATCGGATTAATATTATTTAATCATGGAGACTCAATTTTATTGGTAAATAGTGGCTAAATGGGGAGAGCAATAATATTACTATAGTGGGAGTTTTATTAATTAATTCCATTTAAATATGAATTAATTTTATTCCATATTAATTAATTTAATTAGAAGAATAAAATTCCTACTAGAATCTTCACTTGGGATTAGGAGACTAAGGAGTCTTCTAGAAGATGGAGATTAGTAGGAAATATATTTCCTACATTAAATAATTAATTGAAGTAGAATTAGGCTTCCTAAATTAGGAATTAATTTTATTCCATGATTATTAATTTAATTAGGAAAGATATTCCTACTAGGATCTCCTCTAGTGTTAGGAGACTTAGGAGTCTTCTAGAAGATGGAGATTAATAGGAGATGTCCTTCCTACATTAAATTAGTATTGGAGTAGAATTAGGATTCATAGGCCTAAATGGGATAAGTCCATATTTAGCACCTCCTTAAGGTCTCTAATGGAGCCTATAAATACACCATCCCAATCTCTCCTACATAGTTGATGTTGGCCGACTTTTCTCTCTACATACACACGAGAAATAGCTTTGTTCGAGAGTTAAAGAGATTCGATTACACGATCCACCAAGTTTAATCGAAGTAGGTGTTTAGGTAATCCATTAGAAGGCTTTTTGGTACAATATATTGAGCTTTCTATTATATATATTTTTCGGTCATCATCATCATCTCATCACCGCCGTCCGCCACCGTGAGGAGTCGCCGGAAATCGCCTACCGCTGTCGGAAGCCAGCCGAGCCCAATCGAGCGCAACCGCACGTCTCGCACGCAGTCGCGCATCGCCTAGGCCCGATGTCAGTTCCAGCAGCGACGCCCAAGACCACCGCACGAAGGCCCGACGCCTGTTAGTGCAATGTCACGCTCGTCGATCATCCCCGGCGCGCGACTGCAATGCGCGCATCATCCGCGAGCTCCCAGGTCACCTTGCGCTGCACGTCCGCGTTCGCCCACTCGCCTACGCTAATCCAGCGGATTAGGAGAAGCGCACCGCGTGAACGCACACGTCCAACATCCATTCGCGCATCGCCTGCATCCCGCGCGTCCTCTCAGTGCCCGACGCGCACACACGCTCGCTGCCAGCAATCCGCGACGTTCGCTGTGACCCGTGTACCCGCACGCTGTCCGCGCCCGACTCGCACGAGCTGTCTGCTGCACCAGACGCCGAGACCCGCGCACCGTGTGATTGAGCTTCGTGGAACCTATCGATTAGAATCGATTGAAGGCCAAATCTATCTGCCCATTAGATTGTGGTGTTCAGACGAACTTCATCAACGGTACTCTACATCGTCTCAGAGTCGGCAAAAATTTTAAAAGGTTAACGTCCATATCCTAACTATAGATTCCGCTGCGTTAGGATATATTTCGATAAAGTTCAATACTGTGCATGTTGTTTGACGTTCCTCACAGAACCCAAAAAAACGTATGGTGGCAATGGATCTTGCACAAAAACAACGGCGAGCACATGCGTTGGAAAGATTTTGAAAGGGAGCTCATCACGAGGTTTGGTTCGAGTGTACTATGATTATGATGAAGCTTTGTCTCGAATTAAACAAGTTGGTAGCTTGCGGGATTATCAAAAGGAGTTTGAGCACATTGCTAGTAGGGTGCAGGATTTCCCGAGAGTGCGCTAGTAGGGGCATTTGTTGGAGTACTAAAAGCTGAACTAGCGGTTGAAGTGATGTTGGATAGGCTAAGATCGATGCGAGCAGCCATGGAGTCGGCTAGGTTGCACGAGGATCATCTCATGGCGGTGCGCAAGGCGAGGCCGAGCGACGTCCGCGGATCGAGAGCAAGCCGATGGGCGATATGGTGCAAACAACGAGTAACATACGACAGCTTACCGACGATGAGATGCAACGGCGGAGAGAAAAGGGCCTATGCTACATATGCAACGAAAAATACACGCCAGACCACAAATGCAAAGGTAAGGAAGTATTTTTGTTGGAATATGAGGAGGATTGTGTTTGTGAGGAAGATAAGCCACAGGAGGAGTCTTTGTTACATATGGTTAAGTGCAAGAAACGTGGCCCGAAGATGATCACATTCACAGCTGATATTAGAGGCAAATTGGTGGAGGTATTGGTTGACAGTGGATCTACGTTGAACTTCATTGATGAGGAGCTATCCATGGAGATCGAGATTCCATTCACAAAGGTTAAGCTTTTTAGAGTCAAAGTAGTCAACGGAGAAACACTTCGAGGAGATATTCTCTTCAAAGGTGTAAAGATGGAGGCTCAAGGTTAGAAGATGAAGGTTGATCTATATGCCTTGCCATTGAAGGCGACTGATATGGTACTTGGATGCCAGTGGTTAGAGACTCTTGGTCCAATCACAACCGATTATTGGAGAGGAACTATGGAGTTTGGGCGATCGAGTAAGAGGATCAAGTTGATGACCAAAGATCCAGGCGAGTCACCTGACAAGGATGAAGATGATGGTAAAGTCTGAAAGCTTAATTTCATTATCCTTGAGGACAAGGAAAGTCTTGAAGAGGAGGGGAATGATACGGAAGTGGTTATTAACCCCGGAGAGTCAAGTGACGGGATGGTCGAAGACCTCGAGAGTTGGCTCGAACATGAGCTGGAGGAGCCACAAATCGAAGAGGGTAGTAGGATTATTTTTCTTATTTGGGGAAATTGATATTCCTTTGGGGTTGAAGAGTGTGGGAGTAGGATTTTTATTTCTCTTTTGGCTTGGAATGTGCGTGAGTTAAGAGTTAAAAAAAACGTTTTTCGAGCCGTTAGACGAGTTGGAATGGGAAGATCTCCGAGAGTTGGAAGGGTTGGAGAGAAGGTTGACCCCAAAAGAGCAAAGATATTTGGAGAAATTATACGAGCGAAAGGATTTAGAGGAGAAGTACGAATGACAAGCCAAGATCATGGAGGAGATGTTTTGACGCCAAGACGGGTCTATGCTTTACTTGCACCGAAAAATATGTGTCGGGCCATAGATGCAAGACGACGGTTGCAAGGGTAGAGGTCGACGAAAGAACCTTGAGCAACCCACACACGATGGTTGAAGAACGGTGCGAGGAGCCGAAATTTCCATTTGAATTTCTGGAGTGTTTCGACGAGGAGCTTATCTTCACGTTAGAATTTCCAAGATATTTTGAGAACATGAAGTTCGCCGATGAAGTTGTGGTCAAGCCAGTCGAGCACGAGGCCGAGTGCATAGATGAGCAAGTCTCGACGGGTTTTGATGGAATGCCTATTTTTGATGTACAACCCGAGGAATACTTTGTCGAGGTCAAGGTCGAAGAAACTTTGGTCAAGTCCAAGGAAGCCAAAGTGGTCGAAGTCGAGGAGGAGATTGTGGTCATGGTCAAAGAGGACCGCGGTGAGGTGACGCACGATGGGGACGAGGTGAGGGCGCCCCAATTGAAGGTTGAGGATGAGTACTTGAGGTCAAGGACATTCTCAAAGGGGGCGAAAATGATGTGAATGTGGGTTTCGACCCCCGAGGACGAGAA
>CACSLK010006713.1:100321-115730 GCA_902706635.1 Striga hermonthica
GATCATGAATGTGTGCATGCACCTCCTGAGTGCAAGACACCGTTGCAAATTGAAAAACATGCTGCGAAAGTTTACACGAAAACAATGTTTTCAGAGGTGCAAAAGGAGATTGAAGCAGCATGTTTTAGATGTGTGACTGTGCATATCGAAAAGGTGGATGAAACAACCAGATATAAGGTTGTAGAAGTTGGTCGAGATGGGGTCGAATTCATTGTTAATAAGTGTGGGGATTTGGTGGATTGCAGCTGCAAAATGTTTGAGCAGTTTGGATTGTTGTGTATTCACACAATAATGCTAGTGAAGGATTTAGAGAGAATACCAGAGATGTACCTCCTCAACCGTTGGCTGAAGGCTGCTTCTTCTGGACATGGGATTGATAACGCAAGACTTAATCCACTCGACGGAAAAAATCAGAGAAATGCATATCTAAACAGTCTATGGTCTGATTTTTATTGTTGCATAAGTCTTGCTGAAGGTAACAAGGATAAATTGGAACAACTATCGAGGATTATAAATGAAGAAAAGAACCATTTGTTGGGGCACATCAAGTTTCCAGTTCAATCCTAAGTAAAGAAGATGTGATACAAGAATTCTGTGGATCCGTTTCGAATCTTGATGTTGATATTCTGCCACCAAAGCAAGCAAAGAACAAAGGAAGTGGAAGCACGACTAAAAGCCGGTTGCTGTCACAAAGATAAAAATCCATCAAAGAAAGTCAAAAGCTGAAAAGACGATGTGGAAAATGTGGAGAAGTGAGAAATCATAATAGTAGAACTTGTAATAAGACTAGTGAGTGACATATCTGCTTGTAATAAATAGTTCTATATGAATTTTTGATGTGTTGCTACTGCATAGTATTTTTCCAGAAACATAGCATCTACATTGAACTAACCTTGCACTAACTGACTACTAACCTAGCACCAATATACAGCTAACATTGCAACATGATAGAACTAACCTCGCACTAACTGACAACTAACCTAGCACCAGTATACAGCTAGCATTGCAAACATGATGAAAGTAACCTTTGCAGAGATATATAACTAACCTAGAAAACCTAGCAACACAAAGATAATTAATCAAGCAAGAACAGAGACCTAACCTAGCATGAACAGGGACCTAACCGAGCAACAACACACAACTATCATTGCAACTTGATAAAATTAACCTTGTAGAAATATATAACTATCCTAGCAGATATAGATAACTATCATAGCAACTGGATAAAACTAAACTAGCAACAATGAACTACTAACCTAGCACTAACAGATAACAAATCTAGCAACGGCAGACTCCTAACCTAGCACTCATAGACAACTAACCTAACAAGTAAATACACCCATCATTGAAACATGATAAAATTAACATAAAAAATATATATAATTAACCTAGCAACAACAATCTACTATCCTAGAAATGGCAGATAACTAACCTAGCAACAATAGACAACTAACCTAGCAACAAATATTTAAGTCGGGTAGTTATGGGTCAATAATGGCAACTTTGCAATAAACAACACACGACAAACTAGTATTTAGGTCTGGTAGTTATGGTTCATTAATGGCAGCCTTCATATAAAGTGAACAGACAAACAGAAATTAGGGTTACACTGCATTATTGTCAAAGGATAATATACTTTTATGCCGCCTTGCCTTGCCCTGCCCTACCAAAGAAAGAAGACTACATCACAAAGCTGAAGGTGAAATCTATGTTAATAATTTTCTCTTAATCGTCACCATGTTCTATGTATCAACTATTGCATAATATGTTTGATTATATATGCTTCTTTTATGTACGTTGTTAATTTAACATCTTCATAACCCTAATCTTTATGAATATTGGACTGCATCTCAATAACATACTACAGAATATGGATCACATCGCAATGTTAATGGAGGAGGACACTGACAATTACTCACTGCCAGTTTTCTTTAAGGCTGTTACGCCAAGGGTTCTCCACTATATGGTAAAGTTCTTTATTTTAATTCTTCTTTTAATAGTGCACTGTCAAATATAAAGCACAGTTTAACTGAAAAAAAAAGAAAATATGCTTGTGATGTTTCAGCCCTTTCCACCAGCCACGCACAACTATTTCCCTGATGAGGATCTGTCCCAGAGATGCATTATACATACAACAGAAGGACGCACGTATGAGACTGTGATAAAAAGGATTCATGGCTGCCCAACAATTGTAGATGGTTGGCATGAGTACATTGTTACAGAGGGCGTTGAACTTTGTACCACATTGCTCTTCAAACCAAACAGCAACTTAGACTATGAAATTGATATCCTTGAGAGAAACAGTTGTAGTCGGCTGCCACAATATACTTTCAATGTCAAGATAAAGCCTACACACGTTGAACGTGTTCGTTTGGTAAGTCTAATAAATTTCATCTGGCTAGGCTGCATAATTAACTTGTTTGTGTTTAAATACATATAGTCCATTTCAATTTCTTTATTCTTGCAGCCCATACCAATGCCTTTTTGGAGGGAACATATCGAAGGCAAATATTATCACTACCAGCGTGCATCTATACAAGTAGGAGAAAGAATTTACAGGGTAAACATCACTCACGGAGATGATGGAAGGAAAATTATTTAGAATGGCGACGCTCGACAATTGTTTGTTGAAAATGGAATCTTAGAAGGGACAATGTGCTCTTTCTTCCTTGTCGCTGATGTGGACATGATCAAATTTAGAATTAAGATAGAGTGAGTGTGATCTGTTAAACACTTGTTGGTGTGTGTTTTGTTGGCTGAAAAAAACTTGTTTGATGTCTTTTGATCTGTGATCTGTTGGTGGTATGAAACTTCTTTAGATACCTTTTAGGTTATTCTTTTGATGTCTTTTGGTGTTTTTGTTAGAAGTGTTTCTTGCAAGTACAAATAACTAACCTAGAATCTATATATATCTAACCTAGCAGATTCATAGAACTAACATAGCAACAAAGATAGAACTAACCTAGCAACAACAAAAAACTATCCCTGCAACTTGCTAGGACTAACCATGCAAGTTCAGACAACTAACGTAGCAACAAAAAACTACTAACGTAGAAACAACAGAATACTAACATAGCAACAATAGAATACTAAAAAAAACAACTAACATAGCAGAAACAGACAACCTAACCTAGCAGAATACTAAAAAAATAACTAACATAGCAACAGTAAACAACTAAACTAGCGACAAGATATAACCAACCTAGCATAAACAGACAACCTAACCTAGTAGTAAGAAATAACTAACATAGCAACAAAAGACAACTAACCTAGCAACAAAAGACAACTAAACTAGCAACAAAGATATAACTAACCTAGCAGCAAGAAAGAACTAACTTAGCAACAAAAGACACTAAACTAGCAGAATTTAACTAAACTAGCAGATACAGATAACTATCGTAGCAGCAGTATAAAACTAACCTAGCACTAACAGACAACTAACTAACATAGCACTAACAGAATACTAACATAGCAACAACAGAATACTAACATAGCATTTACTGATAACTAACCTTGCAACAACTTAAAACTAACCTTGCAACCCCTTAGATCTAACATTGCAAAATCATAAAACTAATGTTGCAGCAACACAAAACTAACGTTGCAAAAATCATATTCATCCATAAACAAAAAGGATAAATCTTAATTAAAAAAAGAAATGTTGAATTAACATTGCAACATTTAGTTTATTGAAAATGCATCCTACATACAAGTAACGTTGCAGCATCACAAAACTAAACTTGTAGAGAAATGTAACTAACCTAGCAACAACATAGTACTAACCTAGCACTACTAGACAAGTAACATTGCACCAACAAACAGCTAACCTAGCAACATCACACAATTAACCTAGCAGCAACAGACCACTAACGTAGCATTAACGGACAACTAACCTTGCAACAGCATAAAACTAACATTGCAAAGCATAAAATTAACATTTCATCAAAAAATCATATTCATCCATAGACAAAAAGATAAAATATTAATTAAAAAGAGAAATTTTCATGACATAATAATAATAATAATAATAATAATAATAATAATAATAATAATAATAAAACGTTTTCATTCATCCATCCACCAAAATTCATGACCAACCATTACAAACTTTAGAACAATTATCAAAACAACTTCAAACACAAATTCATGACCATTACAACTTAATTTCCAACGCTGTCATCACTACTTTCATCATCAGGCATGACCGCAATTCTGGTTTCTTTCCTCCAACCATCAGTGCCAAAATGATAGACGATGAATGTGTTTGGACCTCGAAGTTGGAAACACATCATTTCACGTCGCTGCACATTATTATCTCTGGCAAAATCGGCCCAGCCATCTGCGAAAGCAATGTCGGATCCAACACGGTCAATCACAACTCTCCATTTGAAGGCATCATCACTTTCATTGTTCTGCAGGGTGCATTGTAGTGGAACAAAATCTTTGATGACCCGGCGAATTGCACGCGGGAGATTCTAGAAAACATGAATGTTCATAATTAGCAATTGATGAAGTAGAAACAAATTCGTAAACATAAACAAGCAAGTAATATCAGAATAGTTAAACAAGTCGTTTACCAGAGTGTTGCTACCGGGGTAGAGCATATAAGTCACGAATCGGTCAATGTCCCACAATCTAGGCGCGCAGCCAGCCATTTCCAGCACATTATTCCACCTCATTAAGCGAATCTGTTGGCACCAACTTTCGTCAAAGTGAAAGAAGACGAAATTGTTGGCACTAGCCAGCTTGAACAGCAAATAATCACCAGATTCTATACAATTAGCCAGAACAAATTCCTCCCATCCATGAGTGAAGCATACATCTTCACCCATCGCTTCCACCGTTAGGTCCCAGTAACGCCCGCAATTAAGTACGTCACTATGGACTTTAACAGAAATGGGCAACCGCACCGCCCCAAACAATGGATCATTGGCAGGGAAACGCCTATTAATGTCAAGCATCATCAAAATGAATTACCTCAAAATAACAAAAAGCACAAAAAATCAAAAAAAAAAAAGGACAACATAATTAAATTAGCATCTCAGAATGATTACTAGGGAATGTTCATTTGAGGGACGAATATGACTGATAAATGTCGGAAACGCTGTGATGTTGTTTGCCATTTTTTGATTTAGGATATACTTTGCGATGATTATTGTTGTGGAGGTTGAGAATTCAATAGTTCTTGATGTGTGGTAGTAGCTAGGGTTAATGTGACCTCTTATATAATCGGCGGCCAACACAACCTACCCGCCCGTACATGGGCTTCAATTTATTTGGGCTTTTTAAATTAATATGTAATATAATATTTATATTGGAAAAACTTTTATCCAAACAAAACAACTAACCTAGCAACAATTCATAACTAAACTAGCAACACTGGACAACTAAAATAGAAGCCGCAAACAACTAACTTAGCAACTAAATACAACTAGACATAACTAACCTAGCAACAAAAGACTACTAACTAACCAAGCAACTAAACATAACTAACCTAGCAACATCGGGCAGAACTAACCAAGCAAGTAGACACAAATATCCTGGCAACATGGTAGAACTAACCTTGCATCTCCAGACAATTAACATAGCATCCAAACACTTCTAACATAGCAGCATCAAACAACTAACCTTGCAACAACCTAAATATATATAACCCTGCATCTGAATATATCTAACATTGCAACATTATAAAACTGACGTAGCATCAACAAATAACTAACATTGCAACAACCTAAAACTATAAAACTAACCTTACAATATAAGACAACTATCCTAACAGCTGCACACAACTAACCTAGCACTAACAGACAACTAACGTAGCACTACCAGGCAACTAACATTGCAACATGATAAAACTAACCTTGCAGAGTTATATAACTAACCTTGCAGGGATATAAAACTAACATTGCAAATGTATACAACTAGCATTGCAGAGATATACAACTATCATTGCAACATAATAAAACTAACCTTGCAGAGATATACAACTAACATTGCAACATGATTAAAAAAATCTAACAATAGAAGACAACTATCCTATCAAACTCTTTTACAAATTTGATAAATGTTTGTTGACATATAACTAACCTAACAGAATCATACAACTAACCTAGCAAAAAAAGAGAACTAACCTAGCACTAACAAACAACTAACCTAGCACCAACAGACAGCTAACATTGCATCATGATAAAACTAACATTGCACAAATATATAACTAACCTAGCAGCATCAGAAAAATAACAAAACAACACAGACAACTAACAACACAAATATATACAACTAAATTGCAGAGTTATACAACTATCGTTGCAACATGATAAAACTAACTTAGCAGCTAAAATACAACTAACCTAGCAAGACCTAATAACTAACCTTGCAATAGACAGAAAACTAACCTAGCAATAGACAGACAACTAACCTTGCAACAAGGGAATAGTAACCTTGCAACTTCAAAAAACTAACCTTGCGATAGCATAAAACTAACATTGCATGAAGAATCATATTCATCCATAAACAAAAGATAAATCTTAATTAAAAAAAAAAATCATATTTACATCAAAAGTGTTACATCAACAGTGTACCATCAAATCCAACTACATATATACAAAATCAGTTTTCTTGGAAATGGACAACCTTTAACCTCTTATTTGCAGGATTTTTCTCGGCGTGAAATGCATTTATCTTCTTCTCATTTTCTGTTTTCACCTCGTTGAAGTCATTTAAGAGAATTTCTGAGCAGTACTTAATGCGCATTTCTCTCAATTGCTCTGGTTTGTCCCTTATAAGGCCACTCTTCCAGTTTTTTGAACCACCTCCGTAATAAGTTTCTATATGCCGCATAACAAATACGCCACAGTCAACTTTGTTTTTCGCATCTCTCCAAGGAAAAGTGATTCTGGATATTTTCATGCTTTTGACCTTGTCTGACAAACTTGGGAGGTTTCTGGATGTCAAATATCTAACAAGAAAATCTCTCTGAAAAAAAAGAAAAAAAAAACAGTTATTAAAAATATGTTAACAGTGCCTGATATAATATGTTGAACTGTATATGCAATGTTATAAAATTAATTTAAAAAGATTAGAAATTATTACCAAATGTACATGTTGAGACTGGTATTTTGAAAGCGAGGTTCCACAATTAGAGGAATTGTCCAAAATATTGATAGCATCTTGCTTGAAATCAAAACAGACAACATACAAGTGCTCGCTCTTGCACATAGGGAACATAATCTGATAAAAAAAAAATTATATAATATTAGCATGTTATTAAATAATTAAACTCATCAATGCCAATCTAAAAAGAAAATTACCATATCAATATCTTCAAGTTTATCTTCACATCCTGCTTTTCTTAAATCATCAGCCATACCCTCGCAGAATAAACGAACTTTATTTTCATAATCCCATTTCTCATTGGGCATTGGAACGCTGTGCATCTGGAAACAAATGAAAAAAATATGTTATGAAATAATATATCTAAACCAGCAACTATAAACAACTAACATAGCAACTAGATATTACTAACACAGCAACTACATATAACTAACCTAGCAGTATTATACAACTAACCTAGCAGCAGCAGACATCTAATCTAGCAACTTCAGATAATTAACCTAGCAACAAGAAACAAGTAACCTAGCATTAAGAGACAATTAATCTAGCAACAAAACACAACTAACCTAGCAACAACACACAACTAACTTAGCTACAAAGATATAAATAACCTAGCAGCTAGACACAACTTCAGACATATAAACCTAGCAAAACATCATAAAACTAACCTAGCAATATTAGAAAACTAACCTAGCAACTACAAAACAACTAACTAACACAGAAAATAACAAAAAAAAATTATTCAACTGAATAAGAAAACTTACACTAGAATATGAGGATCCAAAAAATCTAAATGGCATATATGGTTTTCTACTCAGTTCTCTCAGATTCAATATCCTGCACCAGGTATCCAGAACACACACATCGACATAGTGATCTTGTCTTAACGACTTAATATTATCTTTCATTAAAATCAGATCACCATTCTTGAAAATTGTCTCAAACCTGAAAAAACATAAATAAAAAATAGCACTAAATTATAAATTGTAAATAATAACTCAAACTAAATGACAAAAAAATAATAATAATAATAATCTTAAATATGAAAATTTACGCTGTTTCTTGATCATCATCCAATATCCAATCATAAACGTCTCGGTCCCTTGAACTTGCTTATGAAATGTTGAGTTGTTTGAGTTCAAGTTTCTCCTTCTCCTTTCCTTTCCTTTTCTTTTGAGCTTTCAGCTCTTCCTCTATCTTCTCTTTCTGCTCCTTCTTTTTCTTCTCTCTCTCTCTTTTCTCTCTTTCTTTCTTCTCCATCTCCTTCTTCTCTTTTTCCTCTCTTTCTTTCTTCTCCTTCTCTTTCTTTTCCTTCTCTTTCTCCTCTTTCTCCTTCTGCTCTCTCTCCTTCTGCTCCCTCTCCTTCTCTTTCTCCTCCTTCTCCTTCTTCTCTTTCTCCTTCTCTCTCTCCTTCTTCTCCATCTCCTTCTTCTCTTTCTCCTCTCTTTCTTTCTTATCCTTCTCCTTCTTCTCCCTCTCTTTCTCCTCTTTCTCCTTCTGCTTCTCTTTCTCCTCTTGCTGCAACCTCTCTCTCTCCTCTCTTTCTTGCTTCTCCTTCTCCTTCTTCTCCCTCTCTTTCTCCTCTTTCTCTTTCTCCTTCTCTTTCTCCTCTTGCTGCAACCTCTCTCTCTCCTCTCTTTCTTTCTTCTCCTTCTCCTTCTTCTCCCTCTCTTTCTCCTCTTTCTCCTTCTGCTTCTCTTTCTCCTCTTGCTGCAACCTCTCTTTCTCTTTTTCTTTCTCATTTTCAGCTCTCACTCTCTCTTCTTCTTCCAACAACTTCTCTCTATCAATTCTCTCTCTCTTTCTCTTTCTCAAGTTTCTCCCTCTCTTTCTCTTCCTTCTCTTTCTCTTCTCTTTCTCTATCAATTTTCTCCTGCATCTCCATCTTCACTTTGTCTCTCCCACTGCTCTCTGACGGTTTCTTCATTGCAGTTTGAATCTCCTTCACTGTCTCAAACACAACTGTAAGAGGAGCATCTTCAAGAATTTCTGCAGGGGGTTGGGGTTAAGGGATAGCAACAATATCCAGATTCATCTTCGTCCTTTTCTCCTCCTTCTTTCTCTTTCTGTCCTCTTTCTTCTTCCTTTTTCTCTCTCCCTCCTTCTCCTTCTCCTCTCTCGCTTTGTCTTCTCTTTCTTTAATTTGTCTCTGCACCTCTTCATCTACTAGCTTCCTAAATGCAGCATCTTGAGAAACTAAAACTGGTTCTTCAATTGTGGCTTGGAAAAATTGCCTTGAAATGTTTATAACATCGTCCCAACCTATGTCACTCCCTTGGGACTGGGACGACAACCCCAATCCCAATGAAAAACTAGGACCTTCATCATGATGCTTCTTCTTGTATGCAGCCCTCTTCCCAATTGCACCCTCAACCTTCTCAACAAATGCAACTATTTCTGGATCATTCCAGAAATCATCTGCTTCTTCACTAAAGGAATCATTCCTCTGAGAAGATTGCAGTATATTGGGACTGAAAGTGATCAGATTTCCAGTTGCTTCTTGAATCTTCTTAAAATTTAAATCTTCTGACACTTCAGCGGGTGCATCTTCAAGCAAGGTTATTACATCAACCACATCGGAAGCCAAGCACATAACCTTGCTAACCATCTTGGATTTATAACCCTGCTTATACATAAAATTAAAAACAGTGAACAATTATTATAAGAAAGAATGGAGGAAAAATATAACTATGTAAGCACCTACATATAGCTATCCTAGCAACAGAAGATAATTAACCTAGCAGCAACAGAAAACTAACCTAGCATATACAGGCAACTAAACTAGCACCATCACACAGCTAACTTAGCAACAATATACAACTATCATTACAAAATGATAAAACTAACCAAGCAGAAATATATATAACTATGCTATCAAAAGATGATAACTAATCTAACAGAATCATACAACTAACCTAGAAACAAGACACTACTAACCTAGCACCAACAGACAACTAACCTAGCAAGATAGACAACTAACATTGCAACATGACAAAACTAACCTTGTTGAGACATATAACTAACCTAGCACCACAGACAACTAACCTAGCACCAACAGACAACTAAAATTGCAACAGACAAAACAAACCTTGCAGCGACATAAAACTAACCTAGCAACAGCATACAACTAACATTGCAACATGACAAACTAACCTTGCAGAGACATAAAACTAACCTAGCAACAGATGATAACTAACTTAGCAAGAACAGAGCCCTAAACTAGCACCAATACACTACTAACCTAGCACCAACAGACAGCTATCATTGCAACATGACAAACTAACCTTGCAGAGACATAAAACTAACCTAGCAACAGATAATAACTAACTTAGCAAGAACAGAGACCTAAACTAGCAACAATACACTACTAACCTAGCAACAGCATACAACTAACATTGCAACATGACAAACTAACCTTGCAGAGACATAAAACTAACCTAGCAACAGATGATAACTAACTTAGCAAGAACAGAGACCTAAACTAGCAACAATACACTACTAACCTAGCACCAACAGACAGCTATCATTGCAACATGACAAACTAACCGTGCAGAGACATAAAACTAACCTAACAACAAAATACAACTATAATTGCAACATGATAAAACTAACCTAGCAAAAAGCATACAGCTAACCTACCACCAACAGACAACTAACATTGCAGCATGATAAAACTAACCTTCCAGAGTTATATAACAAACCTAGCGACAATAAAGAAGTAACCTAGCAGCATCACACAACTTAATCAGCAATAAGGTAAATACCAACCTGAACAAAATGAGCATCAGATAATTTCTTTTGTTTCAACTTTAGTGACTCCAATAATGGTTGTTGTTGTTGTACTGCCAAGAGTTCCATGCGATCATCGACAAAACCTCGACCAAAACCACCCTTTTTCGCCTCAACTATGGACCTCTTGCGCAACAACTCACAGTTCCAACCAATAAAGGAGGGCAGACTCCTTGGAACCTCACGGGATATAAAAACTAGCCGATCAACATATAAAATCTGCATTATGAAAAAAAAAATTATATATATATATATATATATATATATATATATATATAAAACATGGAATATAAATTGTTTAGGAATAATATTAAATCACATTCTTATCACAAGGAAAAGAAGAGGGCCATTGAAACTACTCTTCTTGCCTTCATCCCATTTTAGTTTTTTAGCAATCAAATTTTGAAGAGTATAGTCAGCCCAATTCAAATCGGAAACACATGTTATGTCAGTAACCGACTTCAAGAAAAGAGGGTTGACATAACCAGCTGAGTTGATAGTACCAATTATAAGAGCATCCACCAAGACAGTAAAGTTACAGCAGAACATTTCACCACCATCATTACACTGCAACATTTTTTGGCTCACATGTTCAGGAGTGATTCTCTCAAAAGATGATGGAAACTGACTCCTCCAATTATCCAATAGTTCACAAGTCTCAGATTTTGTCTTTAATTGAATAGGCTTATCACCTCTTGGGAATCCTAAGACCTTCTCCACATCAACAGTTTCGATATGGATGTTCCCCTCCGAAAAACGCAAGACAGAGCTAACCGGGTCAAAATTATCCACCACACATAAAGCTAAATTGATTGGAATCTCCTTAATCTTAAAATGCAGCAAGTATCCAAAACCCATCTTTTCTACAACTGTCTTCTGTTCATCATTTAATTTTGCAATTTACTCAACCAAAGTTTTTGCAGAAGATCGTGTTGACAGCTTTGGGAAATGAAGTTTATCATCAGACTGTCGTTTACGAGATGGATTGCCAGATGATGGATGAGTAAGCAAAAAAACTTCATCACCAGGCTCCATAACGATTTCTTCAAATTAAACTGAGTTACAAAAAAAAATGTTAAATAGATATAAGTAAACTTACAACTAACATTGCAGCATCAGAAAAGTAACCTTGCAGAGGTACATAACTAACCTAGCAGGAAAAGATAACTAACCCAGCAAGAACATACAACTATCATTGCAACTATATAAAACTAATCTAGCAGCAACAGAGACTACTAACCTAGCAGCAACAGACTACTGACCTAGCACCAACAAACAGCTAGCCTAGCAACAACATACTACTAATGCAATGATAAAACTAACCTTGCAGAAGTGTATACCTAACTTTGCTGATATATACACCATCAGAGAACAAAAATGCTCTCTCTTCTCTCTAAGTTTCTCTCTCTAGATTTCCCTTTCTCCTCTTCCATCTTTTCACACCTTTTCCCGATCTCCTGTCCCTCCAAGGCGGCCGCCGGTCGTCTTTGCCGGCGGTGCGCTACGCGTCGCCTGTCCGGTGGTCCAGATCTGCTTTCATTCTTTCCTCAACCTTCTGACTTTCAGTCATGGTGTCCCCAAGTCAATTTCTGCCTACCACTAATACACCTTCCACCATTAACGCTGCAGACATTAACCTTTTTCATATCGCAACTAGAATTTCTAGATGCTTTATCAGCTTTTCTCGGAAAAATCAAAACAAATGACAAGGAAGAAGATGATAGCAAGTTCCTAGAAGAGGGTGAAATAGTCGCAGGAGCCCGGAAAAAACAAATTGAGATCTCAGAGCCAGGCACAATCGGGTCTTTAACTGCTGAAAACTGTCCACCAATTCTTTTCGGCTCGCATGAACCGTCGCTTGCCGGAAATCACAACGGCCGTCCCTCCTCCTCCATGGCAGATGCTCAGCGTCATTTAGGTTTTGACAGAGCCAATCCGAAGTTGAGCGACAACTCGATGGGCCAAATTTCGATTGGGCCCAATGTTCAACCCAATCGGCCCCAACAGACAATCATCTCTCACACAGGCCCACAAAATCAACCTTCCCAGGCCCACTCTCTTCTCAGCCCACCTGAAACCTCAATTCCCAATAATCACATAATTCAATATAGCCCTTTCTTGGGCATCCCGGTCTTCAGGCCTCAGCCCAAATCACTCCTTCCCCCAATCACCTCTCAGCCCACCTCCTTTCAGCCCCACTCTAACTCACAGCCCACACCCCAGGCCTCCCCTTGCAAACAGAATCCCGCCTCCACACCTGCTGCTTCTAACGACCCTCCGACAGGCACCGTTCAACCGTCCCTCACTGGCGCCGGCGCCGGCAAATCCACCGGAGTTACACAGCCGGCCGGTAATCTAACCGGGACTGGCCCGGAGTTGGCACCCAAATCCAAAATCCACGATTCCCCAACTGACCACCTCGATGGACCAATCATTTATACCGCCGGAATTCCCGTCCCGGAAATTCTATATATTCGTGAGGATGGAGTGGTTGTTATGGCCCCAAACATGGTGTCCGCGACTCATTTTACCGGTCCCTCGCCGATAGTAACACCTCCGACGGGCGCCACCACGGATACTCCCGCTACCGCCGGTATACTTCCGGGCTCCTCCAACGGCCCGCTCTCTTTCTGGGAGGCCGTTATGGGAAGGAGAGATGGAATCAAGAGTCCCCCGCACCCGACACCCAAGGATTTCATTTTAGACGGTGCTTATGACCATGCTTGTGGGACCATCATCCGCTCGGAGGGAAACAAAGTGAAGGCTCGATTCTCACAGGCAGAAGCTGACAACCTTGTCGGTAAGTTAGCTAACACCCTTGTGTTTAAGTTCTCTTATGACATCCCTCCCCCCCGAGTTATATCTGCTGGATTAGGTCATTTGGGGTTTAAGGGTAGATTTTCATCTAAGTGGTACAATTTCAACCATCTCCTAGTCACCTTTGACCTTCCTGAGGATTATAATGAGACTTGGCTTAAGACCTCCATTTCCATGTGCCGATGCCCAGCTAGGGTGTTCAAGTACACTTCCGGGTTCAACCCGAAGACGGAGACGCCTGTCGTCCCCGTGTGGTGCCGCCTCCCCGGCCTTCCACCACACCTTTATCACCGGGATTCCATCACCACACTTGCAAAGTGTGTCGGAAAACCGGTCCGCATTGATGCCTCGATAGCCCTCCAGTCGAGGGCTAATGTGGCTCGGTTTTGTGTTGAGATCGATCTCAGGGTTGAGCCCGTCAATGAGATTGAGATTGAGCAGGGTTCGGAGACTTTTGCTCAGCGGGTGATCTACGAGAAGATCCCCGCTTTATGTACCTCATGAAGCCATGTGGGGCATACAGTGGCTGATTGCTACATTAGTGGCAATAAGCCACGTCCCACGCTGCCTCTGCGCCATCGTGCGACTCAGTCGGGACCCTCCAATGGCTGGACGGGAACCGAAGGGAAAGGGCAAAGGCCCTCTCCAAGCGCCCGGATCCCTAAAGGGGGTCAAGGATAAGGGCAAGGCTGTGATGGTCTCCACTGCCCAAACTGGAAAGGATGTTCATCCAAACCAGCCTAAGCAGCTGGCTTCTGTTGGACCCAAGGCCAAGACCTCGGGCTTCATTCCCAGACACACCCTTCAGTCGGCTTTTAAGGCCAATCACTCGTTCTTTGTTGTCCTCTCCCCTGAGGCTGAGGATGAGCCCGAGACCTCTACCAGTGATCCCCATAGGTCCTTAGACCTTCCTTGTTTAGACGATGATGACCTCCTCGCTGAGGATCTGGAGCAGCCGGACGTCTCGACTAGTGGTACGTCCATTCACTTAGCTGATGACAGCACTCGAGGTGTTGTTCCTTTGTCTGTCCATTCATCTAGCCAGGACCGCTCCCTGGAGATGAGGACAGCTCACGCCACCGCTCCCCTGAAAGGGGAAGAGCCGACACATCTTCCCTCTGCTAAGCTTGGGAGCTCGGCTGAGCATATAGCTACTCTCCAGCCTCACTCTCTCGGTGAGCACCCGAGTGCTCCGCCGAAAGGAGCCTCTCTCCCTCCCATCCCGGAGCAGGCATGCAGTCTTAACCGCGCTCAGCATGACGTCTCGTGCGAGAGTTTCGCCTCTAGTGCATTCGTCCACTTTGACAGACAGGAGACGGCCCCAGATATGGGGCAGGTCCCTAATGCCGCTTTGGGTCAGATTGCTCAGCCCGATGACTCGCAGGCTACGAGAACTTACTGAGGGCGTCCCCCCTCGAAGACTAGACCCACACCGCGCGTGACACGACGGACAGTCTCCCCTGCCCTTCGATCCTTTCGCCACCTCCCCCCTCCTTCAGGTGGCTCGACCCAGCATCGCCACAGTCGGACCACGTCTGGTGGCTCTCACAACTGTTGATATGTCTATTACATCTATTACCGGAATGGCCGGGGCCTGGCTAATAGGGCCACTCTCGCTCATCTCCACTCTCTCATACGTGACCATAGATTGGACTTCGTTGGCTTTTTAGAGCCGATGATTCGCACCCCT
>CACSLK010006714.1:30505-41335 GCA_902706635.1 Striga hermonthica
ATAATTTATAATGGCACATCATATAAACACACTTATTTACCAAAATACCGAGTATGTCATCCTAGCAGAATAGGAATCACCCTTGATAAATCAAATAAATAAGTAATGAACACATATGCCCATTTTATACTATCTTACAGCTTAAGAGTACGCATCAATTACTGAAGGTCTATATTACAACAACGGTCAGTGAGTCTCATAATCTTATCCTTCCATGGTCCTGTTCAACACTTAACATAAGTGCTAGTGTAATCCTTCAGTCAAAGACCAACTGAATCGAGAATACACTACAGTCTTTTTCCAAGTGGGGTCTCACTGCCAGTCTAGACTATGAACGAATAGTTTAGTCTTATAAGGAACCGATAGGTGATCTTTCTGTTCGTAACTCTTCGAACCACACTACCTCAATATAAGACATGGAGTATGATTGCATAAATAAATAAACTGCAAGCATATGTACTTTGACCTTAACATGATGACCAGATCAAAATGGAATTGATAGAATCTGTAAATAGGAGCTTTTACAGCATACCTCTAACAAACACACGTAAGAACAGCAGTTCCCCCTCACAATTGGCTCACTAATTCAAGACTCAAAATTAAACTCTATTAATTGTGAAGAGTACATGGGGTATTTATAGGTGCAAAATTAAATCTAAGCCTAGTTGATATAGATCTTCTAATTCATGCAATAAAATAAATCCTAATGCTAGTAAATCTCCTAGCATCTTCTACTACTAATAAATAAAAGCAATAAGGAAATAAAATCCTACGACTACCAAAATACTAATGCTTGGCTTGCACACCAAGCAATTCTAGAAGCTTAAGTCTCGCACAAAATCCCTTAGTCGCCTCAAATTTCCGACGCCTCATCTCGCGTGTTGCACGCGTGTGCGTGCGTCTCGCACTCCTCCGCGGACTGGGTCTCTTGCGCGCCCGTGTTGCACGCGCTTGCTGTTGCGCGCGTTTTGTTCGCGTCGTCCGCTGCCTGCGCGTGCACGCCCGCCAGTCCTACGCCTGTACGGCTTAAGCTCTGCGCATCTGCCTTGTACTCTTGCACCTCCGCGTGCTTCGCGCCCCTGCTGGTCTCCTCGCACGCGTGCTGCTGCGCTGATGAAGGATCGTGTGTTGCGTTCCCTTGACTTGTCTCGAACACAGCTCCGCCACGACCTTTCTCTCGATGATAGGTGTGATCGACTCGGTTATTAGCCTAACTCTCTCACGATACTTGAGTTCACTCAGGTCTTAGCCTCGCTCCCTCGGTTTAACTAGCTCGAGTATTAGCCTAGCTAACTCGGTTGAACTGGCTCGGGTCTTAGCCTCACCAATTCGGTTGCATGATCGAACTCTCACGAATCCTAACGCACGGTTTCGAACAAACGTTCTTTTCTATTTCATCAATTCCAAGACCTGAAAAACAATGTGGGATGCTCCCTATTTATAGATCCTAACTATGACTAATTCTAATCTACCTAGGAAACTAATTAAAGCAATTAAATATTAAATCCTAACATCTTCTAAAGCAATAAGGAAACTAAATATCCTACTACCATAAAATCCTAAATCTACTAGATCTCCTAATTACTTGACTTGCACTCCAAGAAGTTCTAGAAGCTCAAGTCACACGCCCAATGCCACCTCCACTTGCGCGCTGCGTCCGTCCGCTTTCCTATTCCTCGGCGCGCCTCATCCGCCCATGCGTGTATGTCCTCTCGCCTCGAGGCTTAAGGCCTCGCGCTATGCGTACGCCATTCCTATTCCTTGAAGGATTGTGCTTCGAGCCCATGTCCACTATTCCTATTCCTACTAGGAATATGCTCCCGGTTATGTTTCCTGATCATCCGAGGATTACTCCCGTCACCGATCTCCCACGCACATTCCGGCACTCAACTGCTTTTCCTATTCCTACGAGGATTAGTATTCGCGCCTTGCCTATTCCTACGAGGATTAGGCTTGCCACCTTATTCTTGTATTGTGCCTCGTGCGTGTCACCTTGCGCCCCGCGCTCGTCGTCCAGTACTCCTATGCCTACGCGGTCTACGCCATCGCTCGTGTCGCACTCGTGTGCTAATGCGCACGCCCTGTCTCAGCTTGTTTCTTTGTGCGCGTGTTGTCGTGCCATTCCTAGGCCTACAAAGCCTAGGCCTTCACCCGCGTACACGCCACCCGCGCGCCCAACGCGCTCTGCACACCCGTTGCCTACTGCTCTGCGCGTACCACCAACGCCCGCGGCCTACTTGCCTACCACGCACCCCCGTGCACCCAGCGCTGCCCCTCGTTCATGCCATGCCCAAGGTGCGCCATCGCTTGTAGCCCTGTTGTGCGCATCATGGCCCGATTCGCGCCATTTGCTTATTCGCCCATTGGCCACGCTCGTCCATCCACAATAACCCCTCGCGCGCATCAACCATCCAACATCCACCTCTTGCGCGCTATTTCGCCAAACCATCACGCGCCATGCGCGTCTACGCCAATGCGCGTGTGCGCGCCCTTCTTGAATGCGCCCTTTCTTGCTTCAAAATGTTGTATGTCTATGCACCATCTTTTCGTAGGGGCTCGAAACCCACTTCCGCATCATTCCCGCCCCCTTTGAGAATGTCCTTGTCCTCAAGGACTCATCCTTGACCATCCACACCTCGGGCACTCCTTCATCGACCATACGCGCATACCAATCACGGTCCTCATCAACCTCGAGCAAGATCTCTTCTTCGACCTCGACCACTTCGGCGCCTATGAATTTACCAATGGGTTGTACGTCGAGTATAGGCGGGCTTAAGTAGTCGATCACCGCTTCCTCGTCCACGAACACATCGCCGAACGTAGGTGGATCCTCGGACTCGACTCGCTCGACCACGAACTTTGTGACTTCGTCTTCAACATAGCCTGATAGATCAAACGTAAACATGGCCTCTTCGTCGATGAAACCCTCTATCATCTTGAGTTGTCTTTCGTGCTTCTCTTCTAGATATCTTTGCTCGTACAACTCTTTCAAATAACTTTGCTCCCAAGAGGTTAATTCCCTCTCCAAACCTTCGAGATATTCAAGATCCTCCAAATTCATCTCTTCCAATGGTATGAACATCATGACTCTCTCTTTTTTTTTTAAGACTCTAAAAAAAATCGAAAATAAAAGAAGAAGAAGTCGAAAAAATTCGAATCTAGGGGAGGAAAAAAAAATAACAAAAGACTAGATTACACTTTTTTTTTTTTAGACTCACGAAATTTTTCGAAAATTAGAGGACAAAATTCGAAAAAAATCGAACAAAAGAAACAAAAAGTTCGAACAACAAAAGAAAAAGAATGGGATAGAAAAAGTTCACGAACACACAATCAATCACTCTCAATGAAAGCACCAATGATGAAGGATCGTGTGTTGCGTTCCCTTGACTTGTCTTGAACACAGCTTCGCCACGGCCTTGCTCTCGACAATACGTGTGATCGACTCGGTTATTAGCCTAACTCTCTCACGATACTTGAGTTCACTCGGGTCTTAGCCTCGCTCCCTCAGTTGAACTAGATCGGGTCTTAGCCTCGCTAACTCGGTTGAACTGGCTCGGGTCTTAGCCTCACCAATTCGGTTGCATGATCGAACTCTCACGAATCCTAACACACGGTTTCGAACAAACGTTCTTTTCTATTTCATCAATTCCAAGACCTGAAAAACAATGAGGGATGCTCCCTATTTATAGGTACTAACTATGACTAATTCTAATCTACCTAGGAAACTAATTAAAGCAATTAAATATTAAATCCTAGCATCTTCTAAAGCAATAGGGAAACTAAATATCCTACTACCATAAAACCTTAAATCTACTAGATCTCCTAATTACTTGACTTGCACTCCAAGAAGTTCTAGAAGCTCAAGTCACACGCCCAAAGCCACCTCCTCTTGCGCACGCCGCCCGTCCGCTTTCCTATTCCTCGGCGCGCGAGTCATCGCGCGCCTCATCCGCCCATGCGTGTATGTCCTCTCGCCTCGAGACTTAAGGCCTCGCGCCATGCGTACGCCATTCCTATTCCTTGAAGGATTGTGCTTCGAGCCCATGTCCACTATTCCAATTCCTACTAGGAATATGCTCCCGGTTACGTTTCCTGATATTCCGAGGATTACTCCCGTCACCGATCTCCCACGCGCATTCCGGCACTCAAATGCTTTTCCTATTCCTGCGAGGATTAGTATTCGCGCCTTGCCTATTCCTACGAGGATTAGGCTTGCCACCTTATTCTTGTATTGTGCTTCGTGCGTGTCGTCTTGCGCCCCGCGCTCGTCGTCCAGTACTCCTATGCCTACGCGGTCTAGGCCATCACTCGTGTCGCACTCGTGCGCTAATGCGCACGCCCCATCCCAGCTGGTTTCCTTATGCGCATCTTGTCGCGCCATTCCTAGGCCTACAAGGCCTAGGCCTTCACCCGCGTACATGCCACCCGCGCGCTCAACGCGCTCCGCACGCCCGTTGCCTACTGCTCTGCGCGTACCACCAACGCCCGCGGCCTGCTTGCCTACCGCACACCCCTGTGTGCCCAGCGCTGCCCCTCGTTCATGCCACGCCCAAGGCGCGCCATCACTTGTAGCCCTGTTGCGCGCATCATGGCCCGATGCGCGCCATTTGCTTATTCGTCTATTGGCCACGCTCGTCCATCCACAGTAACCCCTCGCGCGCATCAACCATCCAACATCCACCTCTTGCGCGCTATTTCGCCAAACCATCACGCGCCATGCGCATCTACGCCAATGCGCTTGTGCACGCCCTTCTTGAATGCGCCCTTTCTTGCGTCCAAATGTCGTATGTCTATGCACCATCTTTTCGTAGGGGCTCGGAACCCACTTCCGCATCATTCCCGCCCCCTTTGAGAATGTCCCTGTCCTCAAGGACTCATCCTTGACCATCCAAACCTCGGGCACTCCTTCATCGACCATACGCGCATACCAATCACGGTCCTCATCAACCTCGAGCAAGATCTCTTCCTCGACCTTGACCACTTCGGCGCCTATGAATTTACCATAGGGTTGTACGTCGAGTATAGGCGGGCTTAAGTAGTCGATCGTCGCTTCCTCGTCCACGAACACGTCGCCGAACATAGGTGGATACTCGGACTCGACTCGCTCGACCACGAACTTTGTGACTTTGTCTCCAACATATCCTGGTAGATCAAACGTAAACATGGCCTCTTCGTCGATGAACCCCTCCATCATCTTGAGTTGTCATTCGTGCTTCTCTTTTAGATATCTTCGCTCGTACAACTCCTTCAAATAAATTTGCTCCCAAGGGGTTAATTCCCTCTCCAAACCTTCGAGATATTCAAGATCCTCCAAATCCATCTCTTCAAATGGTATGAACATCATGACTCTTTTTTTTTAAGACTCTAAAAAAAATCGAAAATAAAAGAAGAAGAAGTCGAAAAAATTCGAATCTAAGGGAAGAAAAAAAAATAACAAAAGACTAGATGACACTTTTTTTTTTTTTGAGACTCACGAAATTTTTCAAAAATTAGAGAATAAAATTCGAAAAAAATCGAACAAAAGAAACAAAAAATTCGAACAAAAAAAGAAAAAGAATGGGACAGAAAAAGTTCACGAACACACAATCAATCACTCTCAATGAAAGCACCAATGATGAAGGATCGTGTGTTGCGTTCCCTTGACTTTTCTCGAACACAGCTTCGCCACGGCCTTGCTCTCGACGATAGGTGTGATCGACTCGGTTATTAGCCTAACTCTCACACGATACTTGGGTTCACTCGGGTCTTAGCCTCGCTCCCTCGGTTGAACTAGCTCGGGTCTTAGCCTCGCTAACTCGGTTGAACTGGCTCGGGTCTTAGCCTCACCAATTCGGTTGCATGATCGAACTCTCACGAATCCTAACACACGGTTTTGAACAAACGTTCTTTTCTATTTCATCAATTCCAAGACCTGAAAAATAATGAGGGATGCTCTCTATTTATAGATCCTAACTATGACTAATTCTAATCTACCGAGGAAACTAATTAAAGCAATTAAATATTAAATCCTAACATCTTATAAAGCAATAAGGAAACTAAATATCCTACTACCATAAAATCTTAAATCTACTAGATCTCCAAATTACTTGACTTGCACTCCAAGAAGTTCTAGAAGCTCAAGTCACATGCCCAAAGCCACCTCCTCTTGCGCACGCCGCCCGTCCGCTTTCCTATTCCTCGGCGCACGAGGCATCGCGCACCTCGTCCGCCCATGCGTGTATGTCCTCTCGCCTCGAGGCTTAAGGCCTCACACCATGCGTACGCCATTCCTATTCCTTGAAGGATTGTGCTTCGAGTCCATGTCCACTATTCCTATTCCTACTAGGAATATGCTCCGGGTTATGTTTCCTGATCTTCTGAGGATTACTCCCGTCACCGATCTCCCACGCGCATTCCGACACTCAACTGCTTTTCCTATTCCTGCGAGGATTAGTATTCGTGCCTTGCCTATTCCTACGAGGATTAGGCTTGCCACCTTATTCTTGTATTGTGCCTCGTGCGTGTCGTCTTGCGCCCCACGCTCGTCGTCCAGTACTCCTATGCATATGCGGTCTAGGCCATCGCTCGTGTCGCACTCGTGCGCTAATGTGCACGCCCCATCTGTCACACCCTGCTTTTCGTACATTGAATTTCTAGAATAATTTTTTTTCTTTTTATAGAACTTTGAAAACTTTACTTGGAACTCAGGGTGCTACTCACTTTGAAAAATACGTTTCATACATAATCCTTTCATAACCATAAAACTTTTCATGAACATAAACATTTCATACGTAAACATAGAACATATCATGGCGTTGCCTTGAGAACTTACACTTTAACTTGACTTTGCATGAACCATGACTTATTTCATAAAATAACTTTGCGTAGCGGAAGCTTTTAAAACATAAATATCATAAACATAAAAACATGTGACCACCCTCGCCATCGCTCCTTTGCCAGCTCGCCAAAAACCTGGGTGTGGAAAACAAATGGGGTGAGCATTTCCACTTACTCCGTGAGAGATCCCTCTACGTTATCATTCTAATCAACTATAAAGCATGAAATCATTTTCGTATACTCTACATAATCATGAGCTCCCGACGAGTGGTGACCCACAAGTCAAAAGACTTTCTTGCTTCTACAACCTATTAGACAACTAAATACTAGAGTCTTTGCATGCAGGTGATTACATTCTTGTCACACTCCCACCACTCATCAAACTTCTTATACCACTTTATGGTGGTGGAAGAACAATGCCTCTCGCAGATGGCACGGCCAAATAGGCTTGATGAGAGTACATATTAATAGGTCGAAGGAAGACAACCTTTCATTAGGTTCCGTTCAGTCTTATCGACGGGGACAACCGTTTGAAGGGTGCACCAACGAAGGTTACACATAATCACTTACACCCTCTAACCCTAGCACTTAGCTACCCTCTAGAGTTATAGTCCGTGAACCTTGATACTGCAACAAACGACTTGCTCGAATGTTGGAACATTGAATAAACATGGGTACTATGCAAACTACTTAACTTCATTCATAGCATAGATAATTAAAGAGGATTAATAAAGTAGAACTTCCCCCACCTTTTCAGTAGAATGCTCGGCTTAGACTTGAACTTGAAAGAAATCTCGAGGGCTCGACTCCTCGTAAAACTACATTCATTGGGGTCATGTCTTAGTGTTTTACAAAGGTCTGAGACCTCTTACTCAAAGCTTAAACATATATATATATATATATATATATATATATATACATTTACTTTTGAAAACTTGCTCACTCGGCTTCGCCTTGCTCGCATCTTTTGAAAACTCTTCTTAGTAAATGTCTTAGGCGGATTGATGACTTAGCTTGCTTAAAAGACTTAAATTGCATCTAAGATTCATAATAACTTCAAAGAGGTCATCTTGGTTCAAACAGATCACATAAAAGAAAAAGGAAGGAATATACCATTTATGAAATCACCACACTTAGTTCATGAAATTTTAGCATACCCAGCACTAGTAAAACAAGTATAGTTTTTAGTACACAAATGATATAAACGTGAAACTAGTGGCATTTGAAACTTAAAACATGCACCTACAACCTTTATTTAGAACTGAAAAGCAAATAAGGTCATATACATGGTCCAAAACCAGCAAACATTCAAAGCTAAAATACTGCCCAGAACTTTAAAATAAATTCATGCGCGGTTTAACGAAAACTGGTATCATTCACCACTCGGACCATATTTTTGCTTGTTTCCAGAACCACATGAAAGGTAACACATAGAACTACAATTTCAGTAAACACTTCAGGTTCATTTGAGCACATTATCATATCATAAACACACAAAACATCCAGACCTAACTGCAGCCGGATTTAAGAAAAACTGCTCGCGCAATAATTTTGTAAAAATCATAACTTACTCGAATAAATATATTTTACGAAGATTCAAGCAGACACATAAAGAGAACAGAGAATACTAACTTTCTTCAGAAGAACTCACCTTAAAAAAACCAGTTCATAAAGGTCAAATTAGACGAACAACACAGACATAAAAATAGCACATTTCTAGTTTTTCATTCATACAAAACTTCAGTAAAACATCAATAACTTGAGCTGGAAGACTATAAATCATGAAATCTCACATCTTACAGAAACTAAACAAGTAGGGTTACACTTTTTATGAAGAAACTTAAGCATTCGGGCACGATAACATCATCAAAACGGATCCTACATTCAACACTGCTATGTAAAAACTGGATGCCAACTCGACTTGTAAAAATCACATAAAATTCATTTGAACTCGTTTTTTACAAATTCTAACTCCCTCTAAAACATAACCCAGATAGCTACAATTTTTATGTTCAGCACTACTGCATATAAGTACGATTGGTTTATCAAAATAGGCCATACATTCAGCACCTATACACAGCCCGACATTAGAAAAACTGGACGCAGAATTGACTTGTAAGAATTATATAAAATCCATATGAATTCCGATTCCCAAGATTTTAAAACCTACAGAAACAGAACAAAATTTTCCACATATCTCATGAAGAACACATTCCCAAGAAATGAGTTCATGATTGCCAAAAACGGCTCACAACAGAGGCCATAAAATCTGAATTCATCAACCATATTTGAACAATAAAACTTTTAACTCCTCAACTCATCACTTCAGCCTTGAACTTGAACTTTAACATTTTAATAACATATTTTAAACATATAAAATCCATCATCAATTTCAACTCATGCTATACAATTAACATAAGCACATAATACACAAAAGTCATCAATCCTTAATTAAAAAAAAAAATATTAGAATTCTTCCTCTTGATTATCAATCTCTTAGAATTCACATTAGACTCATAATTCTCGGCCAGAGGGAAAAGGATCATGGTTGGTTTACCTCGCGTAGGAAACGAGAAAATGAAACGGCTCGGTTGTACTAGAGGACTCGGCTCGACGATGGACTGCGGGAGCTCTCGGTCGTGGGCTGCTACCTCACGAGCGTGTGCTACTGCTGCGTGGTCGAGGCTTGGTGTTGCTCGGGCTCACCGGGGAAGATGGTGCGGCTGAGAGTTTGTTGTGGGAATAAAGGTGAGTTTGTGTAAATTGCGTGAGTTTCAATATGAGGGAAAAGAGAGTTGATGGGGTATTTCACGTAAGTTTTCTGATGGAGAAATATATCATCTGATGGAGTTGAAATTAGGCTAACTTAAGGAGTCTTGGGTGAGAGATAACTCTTAAGATTTTGAATGAAAAGAACCTCTTTTCTTGCTTGATCAAAAGGAAATTGGGGTAGCTTAAGGATTCTTTCTTTATTCCCATACGGTTAGGAACTGAAAGAGCCGGAATTATGTGCTCTAATATCTTAAATAATTAGTCTTATCCCTTAATTGTATAATATACTAATCAATTAATCCATATTATTAAAAATTATATTAATAATATTGCTATTTAATACCTAGGAAAATTAAATAGATGTGGACATCTAAATAAATTTCCATTTATTCTCCAGTAATTAAAATTTATACTTGAGTGAGGACACTCACTAAATTGATAAAAATAAGTACCATCGAGCTCAACAAAAATTAAAATATAATATCATAAATCATTAAATTAAACATAATAAATATCCATGAAAATAATACTAAGCATAAAAATGAATGACATGAGTTTGAGGTGTTACAATCTGTAATATCCCGATATTTTAATCGGTATGAAGTACGTTTAATTCCGATATAATAATGTTATCGTTTATTATTTTCGGAATTAATTAAGTTCAGTCAGGATTACCGAAATCTATTTTCGACGTACCGTTTACGTCCGAAATTATTTTGGTAATTAAGTATTATGTTTAATTGAATAATTAAACATAAGATAAGTGATTAATTAATATTAATCACCATCATTAGGGTTAAGCCGTGAGATAATGTGAATTTTCCCAAAAAAATTAACATTTTGCCGTGAGCTTTCCTTCTTCATAAGGAAATCAAAATTTTCTCCTTCATTTCTAGCACACGTGGCAAACTATGAAAGAGCTTAGTCATCTAGTGAACCCTCAAGAGCTTAGTAAGTGTCAAGGTGGCATGAAGCCACATTCTCCTACATCACTCTCTTCATTTTGGCCGCCTATATATAGGTTGGGACTTGGGAGATTTTTCCCAACTTTTTAAGCCATATATTCGTACTTCATTACCTAGTTCAGCAGAAATAAGTAACGCCATCTTCCCTCAATATTTCCCTCAAATCACACGGCCAAACGAGAAGCTAACGCACGGAAAAGCTTGACCTATCGCACGGCCACGCAAGAGAAAAGGAAGCACGCCCGACTTTCGGTTTTCCGTCGAGCGATTGAAGAGG
>CACSLK010006726.1:23791-48960 GCA_902706635.1 Striga hermonthica
TCCTGTCTTCGAGTATTTCCGCTACATCTTGATGTTCTTAGAGGTAGATTGTGATGTCGCTACAGAATTACAACCAGATATTCCTTCGCAGTCGCCATTGCGTTACTTAGCACGAAAGAATCACTATCCGACTGCAAATATTCTCATCGGTATCCATAGCCCGTTTTGATATGTCGACTCCTCAATCTTCTGCTAAGGGTACATGGGCTTTGAATCGATTTCCAATGATTTTGCAGTTGCCCTCGGTTGATTGAACAATTCTTCAATTCGTGGTAGTAGTTGATCGTCCTTCCTTGTCCATCGGTTAGTTCACGGTTTTCGATGTGCAGCATTCTTTTCCCTGCACAAATCGGCTCCTCCGGTGTCCGGGTTGGTTGTAACTCGCCTTGTTCGTCTAGTGACCTTATTCGCTGATCCTTCGGACTACTCCTCAGTGCATCCAGATGATTGGTACGTCTCAAAAATGGTCCAATTTGTCCTCGATAACGATAAAAATTTAATTGGTTCGGATTAATGGAATACTCAAACACACATAAAAGGATGACACAAGTCAAGCAGAAAGCTGGAATGACTTGTCTTAATTGGTAAATCAGATCGCAAAACTTGATCTCGAAATTCCAAGCGAAAGAGAAAACAAGAACAAGGGTTTTCAAAAAAAATTTCACAAGTCCAAGGAATTGATAGATTTCTCCCAAAGGTCAAAAAGAAATAAAAGAACGAAAATGTGTCAAAGTTTTGAGCGAAACACAAGTTCGAGAATACAGGCGACTCTACGCTTCACAATGCTCTTACTCCAGGCTCCACTACCCTCCTTAAAAGATCATTCATAATCTTTTAAGGTACAACACCTTCTTCGCAATCACCAACGAATCAAGTTCAGGGAAAACCATTTCCGGTGTAACATATGAGTCGATCACGACCTGATAAATGACCATCATTGGCCTCCAGGTTACGGTACCATAGAGAATTGTGATGACGTTCGCATTATCGATTACACGAACTCGGAGTTATAACAAACAAAAACACCAACCTGTAACAAATAAGGTCTAGCAGAAAACAGATTGCTTATCCTCATTTGTACACAAAGCCTCTAAACAAGGTTAGCTCCGCACATAAAAAAAAATAAAAAAAATATATATCTATATCTATATATATATATATATATATATATTGCACAACCGGTTAAAATATAACACACATAAATGGAAAGTTAATATCCAACACACGATCTCGATTTCTAAGTCAGTTGTCCACTATATGAGATCACGACAGCTCCAAGGGGAGTATTCCTCGGTGATGATTCTCCTTCATTCGCACTTGAAATGAAACGACACGGTCTCCTTCTTCTAGTCTCCACTCCAGTAGTCGGTATAGCGAACGATAATAGATTGGTCGAGTTAGGACTTGGTGTATTCAGCACGCTGGATCCACTTGAGTTTACGGAGTCATTCCGTTAAACTGTGAGCATTTGCGGTCAACGCTCGTAACCCCACGCAGTAAAAGTAGCCATTGCTTTCCTCGAGGTCTTGCCATCCTCGAGTGTCACTTAGCAACACTCCATCGATCAACAGAGCTCTTCGGCATCGGTTGTCAACTCGTTCGAAGCTTTAAATCACAATCATCGCACTCCAATGATTGGATTCCACCACTGCTCTTCTGGTCCACTTGTCAGCTGCCTCAGACGTTCGAGTGATCCCGCACATTCGAAACTTCTCGATTATCTAATCTCAGTAAGGCATCTTAACGTTGGTCACTAGAAAAGCTATGGTGCATATACGCAAATCTCAATTATTAACGAGATAGCTCGCACAAGGTGCTATCTCGCAACTTGTAGAGAAAAATTTCTAGAGTTATAACTAATCCCAATTGCGACTAGAGTTCACCAAATAAACACCAGAATTCGAAACATAACAAGGTGGATAGTCCTAAGCCCCAAGTAAGATAATAAAAAACAACAAACCCATACCTCGAGTTGGCGTGGGTGGACGAAGCGAGGGGTCATAACATATTTACATAAACAATTTCAGAAGCAGTCTACAGAAACGTAAACTTGCTCTGATACCATACTGTAACGCCCCGTTATTTTAAAAGAAAAATACCGAGTTATTTTTCCAAAAATCGGAGTTAAATTTTCCAAAATCAAATTAAAAATCTTTTTAACGGGCGCTACTCCAAACACTACACATATTAACAGTCAAGGTTACACTTAACAAACGAGTGAAACAATTATCCCGATCATAATTTATCTCATGTTAACATTCAAGGTACTTCAATCGATATTCAAACATTTAACATAATCCGTTACTCATAACACTATCAAATTCCAAGTTCAAATTTTAAAACAAGACATGGTTCAATTTCCAGAAAAACAATTTTAATCATACTGACAAAAGATAGATACTAGATAAAAGCGGAAGCAAGTAAAACAGTTCATTAGCACATATATATGACCCGCCTCGCTCGTCCTTCGCCACAACCACCAGCTCAGCCTGAAAAGAGATATAATTGTGGGGGTTAGCGAACACTTGCTCACCGTGGGATTACCATGCAGTATAATCAATATAAAGACTTAAAATAATAATTGCAGCATGAACACAAATCGACTAGTCTACCCTCCCTAAACACAGCCTACGCTCATGTGATCACACCTAATCTGTCAATACAACAAAGATCGGATTACCTGTTAATACAACAAATACAGGAGCAACTGTCGATACAACAAAGACAGGAGCAAACCGTCGATACACCATCGCGGAGTCAGCTCTCTAAAGGCTAGAGTTAGGCCTCGTAGACTATCGGTTCACATGCATACATTGGTTATCAAGCCAAGCATTTATAGAAATTAACATACATGGTAAGGTTTATCAACACCCACCTGGTCGAAAGCAAGAGATCACACAAAACACATGTAGGCAGTGAGCTTGGCTCGTCAAACACCAACATATTAAAATAGCCTATAAATGACTATTCCACCCATGAACAACTAATCATGACAATCACTTAGTCCAACTAAGCTCACATAAGCATTTAAACATGCATTTAATAAAGGAAAATCCATTTCCGAAAATACCACGTAAGTTTTTCAAAACCTAACCCGGAGAGCATTTTTGAAATCGACCTTACTATCAGCACATAATTCATGTGAACATAATTCAAGTTGTATTAGGACCCTAAGACATGCATCTACAATTTTATTTAGAACATAAAAGCAGATAAGGCCATTAAGGTAGTGTAAAAACAGTTACCATTTAAGCATTAGATTCTGCCAAAGTACAAAACCCTACTACATGCATATGTACCTTAAAATGAACACAACTCAAGCTACATATATCACCTCGGAATGAATCGTATCTCATTAGAAATCTAATCAACAGACCTATAACCTTCATGGAGACTATTAGTTCATTTGATCACATTATGACACCATAAATAGGCCAAACATTTGTTAATCACATGCTGCCGGGTAATAGAAAAACTGTTTGCGCGACAATTTTATAAAAATCATAACGTATTCGATATAGCTCGGAATTACGAAATTTCAAAGCATCTTAAAAGCTCACTGAAAATCCTACATTTCATCAGAAGGACTCAACCTTCCCAGGTATTGTGAAATATGCCGAAAACAGCAAAACAGAAGGAACCACTGTTTCCTTTTGAAACTTTAAAAACACACTGCGCGTTGTTTATAATTTCGACGTAACTATCAAAATAAAAATGATAATCACTCAATTCTTTTTCCTCTCAGAAGATAACTCAGAGAACTACAACTTTTACGAAGACATTAAAGGAAAATAACAAGGTCCCGTCACTCAAAAATAGTGACAAACACAGACGATCTGCTGCAACAATGAAATCAAAAATTGAACGCGCAACAATTTTGTAAATATCATAACTTATTCGTTTCAAATCGAAATTACAAAATTCCAAAGCCCATATATAGAAAACGGAACATAATTCATTTCATAAGCAGAAGGCAACTTCAAATAATCGGTCACTGGTGGCTTAAACTGAGGCGCAACAGAAACAACGAACATGCGATTTCACATGAAATAGCAATGAGCACATATAACGAATGTTCTAAGCTTGACTACGCTTAAAGTGACTTCTTAACAACAAATAAACGAGCACAATATGGTATCTCACAGTAACTACATGATACTCGATTTAACGGAGTCACGATCATAACCCAATAGACGAAACAATATATAAATGCCGACGGATAATTCGAAAGAAAACGGCTTCAAACACGGATTCGATAGCACGTATGATATTTATATATTTCTATCATGCGATATATGAAAACGACCGTAATAACGAGAGGATTCGAATAAGTTACCCGACTTCGGTTAGTATACTTGTTATCGAATGGAAAACAGGCCCGACAGCGGGTCGGACGAACGACTTTGAAGCTCGACGGCAAACCTTCGACGGACTGGGCCCGGGGCTGCTCGCGAACGGCTTGCTCGATTCCTTTGTATGGACTGCCGAAGCTGCTCGTCGGGAGGAGTCATGTGGTCGCGCATGCTGGTCGCGCATGGTGGAGGGCTGTGGGCTTGCTGGTTCACGTCGGCGATGGCGAAAGGAGGGCTGTCCGGGTGCAGGGGCTCAAAGGTGTTGCTGGACGTAGTGCAGGTGGTCCGAGCGGTGACGTGCGGCAGCAATGGGCTGCTCGTGGAGGACGACGGCATAATCATGTGATAAGAATTTCGGTGAGTTGGGAGGCTCGCTGGTAATTGTCGTTACCTCACTGCTTGAGATCGCCGAAATCTATGGCAGCTCTCCGGCGTTCTCGCGGTTTGCTGGCAGCGAGGGAGGGAGAGGGAATGAGGACGACAGTTCTCCCTTCTTTTGTGCTACCAAAATGACCAAAGAGAGAGAGGGTGCAAGAGTGGTGAAATAGCGAGAGATGGTGCTGAAGAGAGATGGAGAAATTTGAGAGATTTTGCTTCTCTCCATCATCTCTGCACGATTGAATTACCGAGGGTGAGGGAGAGAGGTTCAGAACGTTTCTTATGGGGAATTAAAGGGATTAAAATTTGACTAAAAATAACTCCACCATCATACACCACAATGAAATTTGAACAAAAATGAAAAGATTACTAAATAACAAAGGTTGGGGCGGTTCGATTCACGATCTGGGTCTCCAATGTTTCAACGATTCGACTTGATTTCTCCCTCGGTTATGATAATTAAAACTAATAATAATAATAATAATAATAATAATAATAATGATAATAATAATAATAATAATAATAATAATAATAATAATAATAATAATAATAATAATAATAATGATAATAATTATAATCCGGAACAAATGGGGCGCTACAGCGTTTAATCGAATCTCCCTAACACTCGAACGATGCTATTTCTCACGTGTATGTAGATGAGAAAAATCGGCCAAGACAACATGTAAGAGAGGTTGGGACATGGTGTATTTTTAGGCTCCATTATGGACCTTAAGGAGGTGCTAAATATGAGCTTATTCCATTAGGCCTAGGAATCCTAATTCTACTCCAATACTAATTCAATGTATGAAGAAAATCTCCTACTAATCTCCTACTTCTAGAAGACTCCTAAGTCTCCTAACACTAGAGAAGATCCTTGTAGGAATATCTTCCTAATTAAATTAATAACCATGGAATAGAATTAATTCCTAATTTATGAAGTCTAATTTTACTCCAGTTAATAATATAATGTAGGAAATATATTTCCTACTAATCTCCATCTTCTAGAAGACTCTCAAGTCTCCTAATCCCAAGAGAAGATTCTAGTAGGAATTTTATTCTCGTAATTAATTAATTAATATGGAATAAAATTAATTCTAATTTAATGAAATTAAATAATAAAACATCCCACTAGAGTAATATTATTGTTCTCCCCATTTAGCCACTATTTTACCAATAAAATCGAGCCTCCATGATTAATTAAATAGAAAAAAGTGAAAAAGTAATCGACGTCTCCGGAAAGACTTGTTTTCGAACACGACACTATTATTTGATATGGATAACATATTTTTTACGCACCATCGTGTTTTGAAGCCAAATTGTATATGTTTAAGAAAGTCAAGGAAAATAAGGGTAAATAGGGGCAAAAGTAAAAAGGTAATCGACGTCTTAAGAAAGACTTGTTTTCGAACACGACACCCTTATTTGACGTGGATAACATATTTTTATCGCACCATTGTGTTTTGAAACCAAATCGTATACGTTTAAAAAAGTCAAGGAAAATAAGGGTAAATAGGGGCAAAAGTGAAAACGTAATCGACGTCTCCGAAAAGACTTGTTTTCGAACACGGCACCATTATTTGATGTGGATAACATATTTTTATCGTACCATCATGTTTTGAAGCCAAATCGTATACGTTTAAAAAAGTCAAGGAAAATAAGGGTAAATAGGGGCAAAAGTGAAAAAGTAATCGACGTCTCCGAAAAGACTTGTTTTCGAACACGACACCATTATGTGATGTGCATAACATATTTTTATCGCACTATAGTGTTTTGAAGCCAAATCATATACGTTTGAAAAAGTCAAGGAAAATAAGGGTAAATAGAGGTAAAAGTTAAAAAGTAATCGACGACTCCGGAAAGACTTATTTTCGAACACAACATCATTATTTGATGTGGATAACATATTTTTATCGCACCATCGTGTTTTGAAGCCAAATCGTATACATTTAAGAAAAGTCAAGGAAAAGAAGGGAAAATAGGGGCAAAAGTGAAAAAGTCATCGACGTCTCCGGAAAGACATGTGCATCACATATTTTTATCCGACTATCTGTTTTGAAACCAAATTGTCTATGTTTAAAAAAGTCAAGGAAAATAAGAGAAAATAGGGGCAAAAGTGAAAAAGTAATCGACGTCTCCGGAAAGACTTGTTTTCGAACACGACACCCTTATTTGATGTGGATAACATATTTTTATTGCACTGTCGTGTTTAGATGCCAAATACTATACGTTTAAAAAGTTCAAGGAAAATGAGGGTAAATAGGGGCAAAAGTGAAAATGTAATAGGCGTCTCCAGAAAGACTTGTTTTTGAACACGACACAATTATTTTATGTGGATAACATATTTTTATCACACCATCGTGTTTTGAAGTCAAGTCGTATACATTTAAAAAAGTACAAGAAAAACAAGGGTAAATAGGGGCAAAAGTGAAAAAGTAATCGACGTCTCCGGAAAGACTTGATTTCGAACACGACACCATTATTTGATGTAGATAACATATTTTTATCGCACCATCGTGTTTTGAAGCCAAATCGTATACGTTTAAAAAAGTAAAGGAAAAAAAGAGTAAATAGGGGCAAAAGTGAACGTAAGCGACGTCTTCATAAAGACTTTTTTTCGAACACGACACTATTATTGATGTCGATGACATATTTTTATCGCACCATCGTGTTTTGAAGCCAAATCGTATACGTTTAAAAAAGTCAAGGCAAATAAGGGTAAATAGGGGCAAAAGTGAAAACGTAATCAACGTCTCCGGAAAGACTTGCTTTCGAACACAACACCAATATTTGATGTGGATAACATATTTTTATCGCACCATCGTGTTTAGAAGCCAAATTGTATACGTTTAAAAAGTTCAAGGAAAATAAGGGTAAATAGGGGCAAAAGTCAAAACGTAATAGACGTCTCCGGAAACACTTGTTTTCAAACACGACACCATTATTTGATGTGGATAACATATTTTTATCACACCATCGTGTTTTGAAGCGAAGTCGTATACGTTTAAAAAAGACAAGGAAAATAAGGGTAAATAGGGGCAAAAGTGAAAAAGTAATCGACGTCTCCGAAAAGACTTGTTTTCGAATACGACACCATTATTTGATGTGGATATCATATTTTTATCACACCATTGTGTTTTGAAGACAAGTCGAATACGTTTAAAAAATACAAGAAAAATAAGGGTAAATAGGGGCAAAAGCGAAAAAGTAATCACGTCTCCGGAAAGACTTGTTTTCGAACACGACACCATTATTTGATGTAGATAACATATTTTTATCGCACCATCGTGTTTTGAACCCAAATCATATACGTTTAAAAAAGTTAAGGAAAATAAGGGTAAATAGGGGCAAAAGTGAACATAATCGACGTCTTCAGAAAGACTTTTTTTCGAACACGACACCATTATTTGATGTGGATAACATATTTTTATCGCACCATCGTGTTTTGAAGCCAAATCGTATACGTTTAAAAAAGTCAGGGAAATTAAAGGTAAATAGGGGCAAAAGTGAAAATGTAATCGGCGTCTCCATAAAGACTTATTTTCGAACACGATACCATTATTTGATGTGGATAACATATTTTTATCACACCATCTTGTTTTCAAGCCAAGTCGTATACGTTTAAAAAAGACAAGGAAAATAAGGGTAAATAGGGGCAAAATTGAAAAAGTAACCGACGTCTCCAGAAAGACTTGTTTTCGAACACGACACCATTATTTGATGTGGATAACATATTTTTATCACACCATCGTGTTTTGAAGCGAAGTCGTATACGTTTAAAAAAGACAAGGAAAATAAGGGTAAATAGGGGCAAAAGTGAAAAAGTAATCGACGTCTCCGGAAAGACTTGTTTTCGAACACGACACCATTATTTGATGTGGATATCATATTTTTATGACACCATTGTGTTTTGAAGACAAGTCGTATACGTTTAAAAAATACAAGAAAAATAAGGGTAAATAGGGGCAAAAGCGAAAAAGTAATCACATCTCCGGAAAGACTTGTTTTCGAACACGACACCATTATTTGATGTAGATAACATATTTTTATCGCACCATCGTGTTTTGAAGCCAAATCATATACGTTTAAAAAAGTCAAGGAAAATAAGGGTAAATAGGGGCAAAAGTGAACATAATCGACGTCTTCAGAAAGACTTTTTTTCGAACACGACACCATTATTTGATGTGGATAACATATTTTTATCGCACCATCGTGTTTTGAAGCAAAATCGTATACGTTTAAAAAAGTCAAGAAAAATAAGGGTAAATAGTGGCAAAATTGAAAACGTAATCGACGTCTCTAGAAAGACTTGTTTTCGAACACGACACCATTATTTGATGTGGATTACATACTTTTATCGCACCATCGTGTTTTGAAGCCAAATCGTATACGTTTAAAAAAGTCAGGGAAATTAAAGGTAAATAGGGGCAAAAGTGAAAATGTAATCGGCGTCTCCAGAAAGACTTATTTTCGAACACGACACCATTATTTGATGTGGATAACATATTTTTATCACACCATCGTGTTTTCAAGCCAAGTCGTATACGTTTAAAAAAGACAAAATAAGGGTAAATAGGGTCAAAATTGAAAACAGTAACCGACGTCTCCAGAAAGACTTGTTTTCGAACACGACACCATTATTTGATGTGGATAACATATTTTTATCACACCATCGTGTTTTGAAGCCAAGTCGTTTACGTTTAAAAAAGACAAGGAAAATAAGGGTAAATAGGGGCAAAAGTGAAAAAGTAATCGACGTCTCCGGAAAGACTTGTTTTCGAACACGACACCATTATTTGATGTGGATATCATATTTTTATCACACCATTGTGTTTTGAAGACAAGTCGTATACGTTTAAAAAAATACAAGAGAAATAAGGGTAAATAGGGGCAAAAGCAAAAAAGTAATCACATCTCCGAAAAGACTTGTTTTCGAACACGACACCATTATTTGATGTAGAAAACATATTTTTATCGCACCATCGTGTTTTGAAGCCAAATCGTATACGTTTAAAAAAGTCAAGGAAAATAAGGGTAAATAGGGGCAAAAGTGAACATAATCGACGTCTTCAGAAAGACTTTTTTTCGAACACGACACCATTATTTGATGTGGATAACCTATTTTTATCGCACCATCGTGTTTTGAAGCCAAATCGTATACGTTTAAAAAAGTCAAGGAAAATAAGGGTAAATAGTGGCAAAATTGAAAACGTAATCGACGTCTCTAGAAACACTTGTTTTCGAACACGACACCATTATTTGATGTGGATTACATACTTTTATCGCACCATCGTGTTTTGAAGCCAAATCGTATACGTTTAAAAAAGTCAGGGAAATTAAAGGTAAATAGGGGCAAAAGTGAAAATGTAATCGGCGTCTCCAGAAAGACTTATTTTCGAACACGACACCATTATTTGATGTGGATAACATATTTTTATCACACCATCGTGTTTTTAAGCCAAGTCGTATACGTTTAAAAAAGACAAGAAAAATAAGGGTAAATAGGGGCAAAATTGAAAAAAGTAACTGACGTCTCCAGAAAGACTTGTTTTCGAACACGACACCATTATTTGATGTGGATAACATATTTTTATCACACCATCGTGTTTTGAAGCCAAGTCGTTTACGTTTAAAAATTACAAGAAAAATAAGGGTAAATAGGGGCAAAAGTGAAAAAGTAATCGACGTCTCTGGAAAGACTTGTTTTCGAACACGACACCATTATTTGATGTAGATAACATATTTTTATCGCACCATCGTGTTTTGAAGCCAAATCGTATACGTTTAAAAAAGTCAAGGAAAATAAGGATAAATAAGGGCAAAAGTAAACGTAATCGACGTCTTTAGAAAGACTTGTTTTCTAACACGACACCATTATTGATGTCGATGACATATTTTTATCGCACCATCGTGTTTTGAAGCCAAATCTTATACGTTTAAAAAATCAAAGAAAATAAGGGTAAATAGGGGCAAAAGTGAAAACGTAATCAACGTCTCCGGAAAGACTTGTTTTCGGACACGACACCATTATTTGATGTGGATAACATATTTTTATCGCACCATTGTGTTTAGAAGCCAAGTCGTATACGGTTAAAAATACAAGAAAAATAAGGGTAAATAGGGGCAAAAGTGAAAAAGTAATCGACATCTCCGGAAAGACTTGTTTTCGAGCACGACACCATTATTTTATGTAGATAACATATTTTTATCGCACCATCGTGTTTTGAAGCCAAATCGTATACGTTTAAAAAAGTCAAGGAAAATAAGGGTAAATAAGGGTAAAAGTGAATGTAATCGACGTCTTCAGAAAGACTTGTTTTCGAACACGACACCATTATTTGATGTGGATAACATATTTTTATCGCACCATCGTGTTTTGAAGCCAAATCGCATACTTTTAAGAAAGTCAAGGAAAATAAGGGTAAATAGTGGCAAAAGTGAAAACGTAATCGACGTCTCCGGAAAGACTTGATTTCGAGCACGACACCATTAATTGATGTGGATAACATATTTTTATCGCACCATTGGTGTTGAAGCCAAATCGTATACGTTTAAAAAAGTCAAAGAAAATAAAGGTAAATTGGGGCAAAAGTGAAAATGTAATCGACGTCTCTGGAAAGACTTGTTTTCGAACACGACACCATTATTTGATGTGGATAACATATTTTTATCACACCATCGTGTTTTCAAGCCAAGTCGTATACGTTGAAAAAAGACAAGAAAAATAAGGGTAAATAGGGGCAAAATTGAAAAAGTAACCGACGTCTCTGGAAAGACTTGTTTCCGAACACGACACCATTATTTGATGTGGATAACATATTTTTATCACACCATCGTGTTTTGTAGCCAAGTCGTTTACGTCTAAAAAGTACAAGAAAAATAAGGGTAAATAGGAGCAAAAGTGAAAAAGTAATCGACGTCTCTGAAAATACTTGTTTTCGAACACGACACCATTATTTGATGTGGATAACATTTTTTATTGCACCATCGTGTTTTGAAGACAAATCGTATACCTTTAAAAAAGTCAAGGAAAATAAGGATAAATAGTGGCAAAAGTGAAAACGTAATCGACGTTTCTGGAAAGACTTGATTTCGAACACGACCCCATTATTTGATGTGGATAACATATTTTTATCGCACCATCGTGTTTTCAAGCCAAGTCGTATACGTTTAAAAAAGACAAGGAAAATAAGGGTAAATAGGGGCAAAAGTGAAAACGTAATCGACGTCTCTGGAAAGACTTGTTTTCGAACACGACACCATTATTTGATGTGGATAACATATTTTTATCGCACCATCTTGTTTTGAAGCCAAATCGTATATGTTAAAAAAAGTCAAGGAAAATAAGGTTAAATAGGGGAAAAAGTGAAAAGGTAATCGACATCTTTAGAAAGACTTGTTTTCAAACACGACACCATTATTTGATGTGCATAACATATTTTTATCGCACCATTGTGTTTTGAAACAAAATCGTATACGTTTAAAAACGTCAAGGAAAATAAGGTTAAATAGGGATAAAAGTGAAAACGTAATCGACGTCTCCGAAAAGACTTGTTTTCAAACACGACACACTTATTTGATGTGGACAACGTATTTTTATCGCACCATCATGTTTTGAAGCCAAATCGTATACGTTTAAAAATGTCAAGGAAATAAGGGTAAATAGGGGCAAAATGAAAACGTAATCGACGTCTCCGGAAAGACTTGTTTTCAAACACGACACCAGTATTTGATGTGGATAACATAATTTTATTGCACCATCATGTTTTGAAGCCAAATCGTATACTTTTAAAAAAGTCAACGAAAATAAGGGTAAATAGTGGCAAAAGTGAAAACGTAATCGACGTCTCTGGAAAGACTTGATTTCGAACACGACACCATTATTTGATGTGGATAACAAATTTTTATCGCACCATCGTGTTTTGGAGCCAAATCGTATACGTTTAAAAAAGTCAGAGAAAATAAAGGTAAATAGGGGAAAAAGTGAAAATGGAATCGACGTCTCCGGAAAGACTTGTTTTCGAACACGATACCATTATTTGATGTGGATAACATATTTTTATCACACCATCGTGTTTTCAAGCCAAGTCGTATACGTTTAAAAAAGACAAGGAAAATAAGGGTAAATAGGGGCAAAATTGAAAAAGTAACCGACGTCTCCGGAAAGACTTGTTTTCGAGCACGACACCATTATTTGATGTGGATAACATATTTTTATCACACCATCGTGTTTTGTAGCCAAGTCGTTTACGTTTAAAAAATACAAGAAAAATAAGGGTAAATAGGGGCAAAAGAGAAAAAGTAATCGACGTCTCCGGAAAGACTTGTTTTCGAACACGACACCATTATTTGATGTAGATAACATATTTTTATCGCACCATCGTGTTTTGAAATCAAATTGTATATGTTTAAAAAAGTCAAGGAAAATAAGGGTAAATAGGGGCAAAAGTGAACGTAATCGACGTCTTCAGAAAGACTTGTTTTCTAACACGACACCATTATTGATGTCGATGACATATTTTTATCGCACCATCGTGTTTTGAAGCTAAATCGTATCAAAGAAAATAATGGTAAATAGGGACAAAAGTGAAAACGTAATCAACGTCTCCGGAAAGACTTGTTTTCGTACACGACACCATTTTTTGATGTGGATAACATATTTCTATCGCACCATCGTGTTTAGAAGCCAAGTCGTATACGTTTAAAAAAGACAAGGAAAATAAGGGTAAATAGGGGCAAAAGTGAAAAAGTAATCGACGTCTCCGAAAAGACTTGTTTTTGAACACGACACCATTATTTGATGTAGATAACATATTTTTATCACACCAACGTGTTTTGAAGCCAAGTCGTATACGGTTAAAAAATACAAGAAAAATAAGGGTAAATAGGGGCAAAAGTGGAAAAGTAAACGACGTCTCCGGAAAGACTTGTTTTCGAACACGACACTATTATTTGATGTAGATAACATATTTCATCGCACCATCGTGTTTTGAAGCCAAATCGTATACGTTTAAAAAAGTCAAGGAAAGTAAGGGTAAATAGGGGCAAAAGTTAACGTAATCGACGTCTTCAGAAATATTTGTTTTTGAACACGACACCATTATTTGATGTGGATGACATATTTTTATCGCACCATCGTGTTTTGAAGCCAAATCGTGTACTTGTTAAAAAGTCTAGAAAAATAAGGGTAAATAGTGGCAAAAGTGAAAACGTAATCGACGTCTCTGGAAAGACTTGATTTCAAACACGACACAATTATTTGATGTGGATAACATATTTTTATCGCACCATCGTGTTTTGAAGCCAAATCGTATACGTTTAAAAAAGTCAGAGAAAATAAAGGTAAATAGGGGCAAAACTGAAAATGTAATTGACGTCTCTGAAAAGACTTATTTTCGAACACGACACCATTATTTGATGTTGATAACATATTTTTATCACACCATCGTGTTTTCAAGCCAAGTCGTATACGTTTAAAAAAGACAAGGAAAATAAGGGTAAATAGGGGCAAGATTGAAAAAGTAACCGACGTCTCCGGAAAGACTTGTTTTCAAACACGACACTATTATTTGATGTGGATAACATATTTTTATCACACCATCGTGTTTTGAAGCCAAGACGTTTACGTTTAAAAAAGGGAAATGTATAGATAAATCCACAATCCTAAATTCATCTTCTCATTCAGTCCCTAGTGAAAAATTTTTCCATTCAACTCCCTAGTCAACAATTTTATGGTCCCCTCTAAGGTTTAAATTACATTTCTGTCCTGATACCTGTTTTTAAAAGAAAAGTACAAGTTTTCATTCAGTATAGTACCAGGGGCTTTCAAAATAGTATCTTGTGTTATAAATTTACATAGAGTACCAAATGTCTTTCTATATTGTACCTGACTTTATTCCCGGAGTACCACCACATATAAAATGGTATCAGAGCCTAGATTTTATTAAGAACTCTTAGAAGAATTTATTACATGGTAATTGAATTTTGGTGAGGAGAATTAAAAAAGAATGGATATAGAAAATTGTCCAGAATGTATACATTATCTATGATATCTTCAAATTTTGAAGATGTGTGAACAAGAACACCAACAAATGGTTGCCCATTGGGATGACCGTTATGTTGAACAAGTTATGGCAGGAGTTAATAGAATTACAACTAAACTTTGCCAAAAACAAAAGAAGTATCATATGGATGCCCTCTGGGTAAACCAATTGTTACAAACAGATTTATTAAATCATCAAGCAATAGCTCATCAAAATCACAGTCATCAATGAGCTATAATAGTTTAACCTGGAAAGAAGTTATTCCAGACTCGTCTAAGTTTTCGGAAGATATTCGCGAATTACAAAAGACGATACAAAGCTATGGTGAAAAGCAATTGCTTGTACCAAACAAGGTACACCAGGCGCTAACCAAAATTGAAGAACTAATGAAGAGTCAAAAGGATACATTAGAAATCCTTATTGACATTCAAAAGCGAGTTAAAACTCTAGAAGATAGGCCGATCTCTTCTGGAGGATGAAGAAAAGTAACCTTCGGAACAGTACCTCTATTACACCAAAAGGGTAAACCCACCGAAGTTCGAAGGCCTATGACAGAGGACGAAAAGATGAGAGCCATCTTAAAAGAAAAATTCACTAATAAATAATGGAAAGAGTGAATTTGGAGGATCTACATGACCTTGCAGAATCCTTTGCAGGTCTGGGTCTAGTAGACTTAAAAATGAATACGGGAGTTGGTTCAACGATAGTAACTAGGTCCCAAGCACCTCCTGGAGGAGAAAGTTCGGGGTTCTCACCAACCTGAGGAACAACATATGCCCCATCAAGGGGATTTTCAGGTTCGGGGAGAAAGCGGGCATCCAGCGGGTACCCGAATGTGTTCCCGAAGGCCTAACCTTCAAAATACCCCTTATGGGAAATCTCAACTAGATCCAATTCATCCTTATGGGTTAATGTTGAATCTAGATACCTTAGATTTTAAAAGTTGGGAGATCCTTGTTGATGATTGGGCCTCTGCAATGAGAATTGGTGGAGGGACATTGGATCTCAACAAAGAAGGGTTCATTTCACTCCTCGAAATGAGCCTAGAAGGTTCAGTTAAAATTGCATGGGATATGGCTTCTCCAGACGTTAAAGGAGATGTCATAGCTGGAGAATCATTAAAAGGAATAGTCGATAATATGGCAAGAGTATTTAAGATCTTATTTATCGGCACAGGATATTTTGAAGGAGTAAAGGAAGAAAAACAAAAGAGATATAAACAAGCCCTTTTATTGTTTAGAATTACATGACATTTGTCATGTAGATGAATATATCGAGTTATTCACGGAGTATATATGGAAGGCCAAGGTAGCAGATTCTGAAGCCTCCCAATTGTTCTTTGCAAAGATACCCAGTCCATGGAGAGAAATGCTAATCAAAGAATATAAGATGGACAAGGTAGATATGGTGGCTAGAAGGATGTCATTTCTCAAGGCCAAACTATCCGAGTGGTGCCATCAGGCGGCACTACACAAAAATTATAAAAGACTTAGAGGTATTAACAAATCAGTTCCTCTATGTTGTGAAGAAAATGACATTCCAACAATTATTGGGAGTCATCCACGGAGAAGAAATCGAAGAAAGCATACTAGAGATGCTCACTCCCGTGGATACAAGAAGAGTAGGTCTTCATGGAGACCTAGACGATACTGGTCAAAACAAAAGGCCCGGAATTATAAATCCGGACAAAGACCAATACCAAGCCGCAGTAGAGTCTCTTCTTCAAGTTCTAATCAAAGAAGTACAAGTAGAAGAACTTTCAGAAGAACTCAAACACGAGCCAATGAATGTTATAAAGACTGTAATTGTTGGACATGCGGAGCAAGAGGTCATATATCGACCGATTGCCCGGATAATAAAAGGCAAGGAATAAGACAGTTTGAAGCTACCCCAAAATTTGATGATGCTGTCTACTATCAAGAATTGGTACAGGTGTATCAATTTAAGGATATTCCCTCAGAAGAAAGCATTAATGAAGAAGAAGAAGTCTACTCGGAAAATGGAAGTGAATCCAGTTCAGAATCACAGTAAAGAAGAGTTCCTTCAACAAGTAGTAAGAGAAGACATGTCGGGATTCTTTTCCCATACGGCAGTGTCTAACAAAACTCTTATGAAGATTATGAAGGAAGATCCAAAGCTCAAAATGTATGATGGATTTACTATTGGGGCAATAGAAAAGGTTATGGATAAAATAGGATTGAGAAGTAGAAACCACCATATTATCCATAGAGTCTCAATAGGAGAATTTACCATTCCAATGGAATATACGGGGAATCAAATAGAGATGCAACTCATTCCCTATAGAGAAATTCAGGATATTAAAGGTAAGCTCAAAAGAGAGGTGGCTAATACACTTTCATGGATCCACATTGGAGCCATTAGAGTAGTCATCAAGTCAACCTTTAAAGAAGGAATAGATTCACCTCTTAACCTGGCGATATTTGATAAAAGGATTTCTGACCTTAAAGACTCATGTCTTGGAGGAATTACAGGAAATTTGTATGCAGGAAAATTGGCATTCAATGTCTATCGAAGAATTTCATACAATTTAGGAGATCGTGATTTTAACAAAGTTCTTACCCTGCATCAAGATTTTAAAAGAACAGAGTTAATGAAAGAAGGGAATAGACCCTATTCCATTACCTACAAGATTTCCTATGCTTTATCAAATACTCATCATTCTGAGGTATTTCTAAGGAAGGAATTCATAGAAGTTCCCAGGATATTTGAGGATTTTGCAAAAGCAGTATTACCGGATATTATTGAAAATCTGACAATTGAAGAAATTGATATGAGAATCTAAGATAGACCTGTTTTTAACCGGTCTAAAGGCCTCATGATTGAGCCCAGGTGAATGTCTTTCCAGCAAGATAGAGCTATTAGTAGTAACCGCTGGGAAGAACAATGAGCAAGTATACATACAAGAACTCCAGAGGTATTTAAAACAACTGGAGAAATAAGATGTCCTGAAGGATGGAGGTCAGTAGAAATAAGGTTTGATATCACACAAAACGATAATTTATTTCCCTGTGATGCCTTATATTACCTCCAACAACCTATAATAGGACAATATGAAGGTATCCTGAAGATCGGAGAAATTGAAACGGTGATCACAGAGGAGCCGGAAGGATCCCAAAACAACTTGTTCTAGGATTAGAATTCCTGGAAAACCATAAACCATGGGAAAGGTTAGAAGATGGAATGGAGTTTACAGTAAAGGGGCAAAGATATAGAGTTTAGATGACAACTAGTCCATTCTCAATTTATATTTCAATCGGAATATTATATGAATCATATAGAGCAGAATATTTTGCAGCTTATATTAATTCTGGAGCAGGTATTTGCACAGCAAAACTTGGAGTATTTCCAAAAGAAATAGGAGAGGAACTAACCCCTATAGCAGGAAGAGACTTCTCTAAAAGGATTCTTATCCTTAAAAGAGGAATTAAACAAGCAGAAATCATGATTGGTGGAGCCGGTGGTAATCCTTGGTATAAGGTAAAAACACCACCAATCTATTTTCATGATACAGGAGCAGATGTATTGTTAGGAAATAATTTCCTACAAACTTTCAAAAGATTTACTCAAGAAAATGAGACAAGAAGACTTATTTTTACAACTCTTTGTGAACATAAGATCATCGTCCAAAGGTTAAAAGAGGCATTTCATAGAAAAATGCCTATCACATTTCGCAGCAAGCGTGGTGATGAAGGAAAACTTCGACGCCCAAAAATGAAGGATAAAAGAAAGTACGGAGGAGCAATCCTTCAGTTAAGAATCAAAAGTCTAGGAGGCTACGAGTAGGAAAGAATAAAGTCAGAAATCATTCAATTCCTCAAAGCAAGTCTAGACGAGAAGTTACAACCAGAAGTAACTCTCGAAGAGCAAATATCACTAGAAGATATCAAAAGAAAAATCCAGAAAAATTTGAATGAAGATCCTTTAGCTTGGTGGGATAAAAATGAACTCAAAGCATCCTTAAAGGTTAAAGCGGGAAAAGAACATGAATTTGTGAGATACAAGCCCAACCTTATGAATCAAGCAGACCGTGAGGATATGCAAATAATACTTAAGGAACACTTGGACCTTAAGTTAATTAAAGAAGGAGTTTCTCCATATAGCAGTCCTGGATTTCATGTTTGAAACCATGGAGAAATAAAAAGAGGAAAAGCAAGGTTGGTTATTAATTACAAAGGTATTAATAACATCTTAGAATTTGATGGATATTACATCCCGAGCAGCGAAAATTTGGTGAATTGTATCAAGAACGCCAAGGTATTTTCAAAGTTTGATTGAAAATCAGGATTCTACCAAATCAAGATGGAGGAAGAAAGTAAGAAGTTTACAGCTTTCTCTACGCCACAAGGGCATTACGTATGGAATGTGATGCCAATAGGGTTAGCGAATGCACCCCAGATTTACCAAAGAAAGATGGATAATCTTTTTAAAGATTATTTTAGTTTTATGTTCGTATATATTGATGATATTCTAATCGCCTCAAAGAACATGAAAGAGCATCTCAAACACCTGGAAATATTTTAAGATTTCAGAAAAGAAAGCAGTAATCGCTACAAGACAAATTGAATTCCTTGGAATCGAGATTGATGAATCGGGAATCATTTTGCAAAACCATATTGTTGAAAAAATACAAGGATTCCCAGATGTCCTCAAAGATAAAAAACAATTACAAAGCTTTCTCGGAGTTGTTAATTTTGCAGGAATGTTCATAAACAATCTGGCACAATACCGAAAGGTTTTCAGTCCACTCCTGAAGAAAGATGCAGATTTTAGATGGACAAATGAACACGGGGAAGGAATTAAACAGTTAAAGAAAGTTTGCCAAAAACTTCCAAAGCTGGCAATCCCAAATGACGAGGATGAGCTAGTTCTCTATACAGATGCTAGTGATCATTGGTGGGCAGCGGTTCTCACCAAAGCAACTCCGAATGGAAAGTTCCATGTCAATATTGCAGTAAACTCTTTACAACTAGTGAAGCAAACCGATGGCATATTAACGAAAAAGAATTCTTTGCAGTTAGAAAGGCATTCAAAAAATGGCCTTTGTTTTTGTTATCAAAAAAGTTCACTTTAAAAATTGATAACTCCAGTGTTAAGGCTTTTCTGAAAAACAAAATTGAATCAAAACCAGAAAAGTCTAGATTATTACGATGGCAAGTTGAATGTCAATATTATGATTATGATATTGTCGTTATTAAATCTCATGAAAATGTTCTTGCAGATTTCTTAACAAGAGATGGATGTATCTGAAGCAGATGCACTCCTCAAAAGGATAAGACACCTTCGCGGAAACATCGAGGAGGTGGACAAAAGTTTTGGCCAGTTAAGGCTTAATGCCATAATAGCTGGACAAGTTCAAAAGGCCGACTTAGATAAGGTCGAATCAGCAATCAAAGGTACAAGGATGGCTCACACCTTATTATGGAATGCCTTCCAAGAACCTTTACGCAAAGCTGGATCACCATCGGTGAGCCATAAAGAATTCCAAGAGCAAGAGGTTTCAAAGAAAACTCAAAACGAGGACCAGGAACAATTACCTGGTGCAGCGGACGCTGCTTATAAAAGTATTTCTTCAGATTCTGGAGAAAAAGATAAAGAGACACAAGACCAAAAGTCTAAAGTCTCGAGTCAACCCGACACTTCTGGGGTAAAAGAGGAAGAGATCAACCTACGACCACAGACAAGTCGATAAAAGGTTGATACTAACAAAAACATTGATTCTCCTACTTCTTTTCAGGTTTACAATTCACTGATGGAGGATTTAATTACAAAAAAAAAAATATTAAGCCAGAAAAGTTTATTGTGGACGATACTGGTTAATATCCCCGGGTTTGGGTACTGGAAGGAGCTCGACCAGACCCTGTAAGTAAATGGATGGACTTTGGTTCAATAGCTTCAATTTTACTGAGGCGCCGAATTTTCCTGAGATTTCAGGATTACCCGAATGGATTACTAAAGCCGTATATGAATCATGGTCTTATAATCCTCATCTGAAAAGAGGAGAAGTTTTGGAGCTAAAATTTATCTCTATTGCCCCAGAACCTGCAAGTGATTATGGAAGGCATGCCGCCTTTCATTTCATTAAGTTACAACGCCCTAACAAAAAGGCGCTACTTCATATCGGTACTACCAAGGAAACGCCTCTGTACACATCAATGACGGAGGACGAGATTTCCGCCCGACGAGCCTACGGAGTGTGGGTATGTCTTACCGAAATGGAAAAGGTAAAATATCCGTTTAAAATATATCAAAATTCACCAAACGGATCATTTTTACTTAATTCCTTGACGGGAAGCACCTCCAAGTTTTCAAACGACTTGTTCGAGAATAAAAGAAAATTCTTATGGGAAAACAAGTTGGCAGCCACGGAGAATACACGAAGAAAGGCGTGTAACATGTTGCACGGTCTTAGATGGCACGAAAATATTTGTCCATGTTGTGCAATTCAAGAGAAACCACTGTTCGGAAAATTATTTCCGATGAAATGGGAAAGACCCGACCAGAAAAACAAACCGGAGAAAAAGGGAATTCCAAAAAAATGGAATTTCAAAAGTTCAAAAGAAGACGAGTCTGATTAAGATTTATCAGACAGGGAGGCCCACCAACAAATTAATGGCGAGATAAAGGAAAAGGAAAGATTCCTTCACCAAAGGCAAAGACAAGTTTTTCCGAGTCAGCTCCACATACACCATGTGACCGACAGAAAAAAGTGGGTTCAATAATTCTTCAAACCGGACCCATCAACATGTGAAGACCACAAGGAATTTACCTACCAGTTGGTACAAGCAATAATAGAGGACTCCAAGACCTCTATAAATACAAGATTTGGAGGAAACAGAAGGCATCGAACATCCTCTTCAGTTTTCTCATCAAAATAAAATTCTCTGTAATCACAGTGTGTGAGCTTGTGTGTTTTTTATTTTTCCTTGTAATTTTTATGTGTGTACGAGTGTTTGCCTCTATTATGAGAGGCTATAAGGTTTTCTCTTCCCTTAAGGAGATTACTTATGTAATAAAATCACTTTGAGTTCTTAATAAAAAAGAGGCTTTTGCTTCACAACATGTTGTCGTAATTTTCATCTATCCCCATAATTAAGTATCTGTACGCCTGGAGTAGGAAACGAACCAAGGCTGTGCTGAGTGGTATCTGAAGGAGTCGGATAACTTGTAGTTCATCTTCCCACTAGTGAAGTTAGACGGTGAGGAGCCGTCCGTGAAAGGAACTAGGGGCACTAATTTTCCGACTGGTGGAATTGCAACCCATCTCACCCGGAACCATTTTGGTCAAAAAAGGTACGAAAATTATGGAGTTATTTAATTTTACGGAAGCATGTTGGGCCTGGTATTGTTCATTTTATTGTGGGAACTCTTTAAGTGAAAAATTCAGGTACAAAAGTTTGGTACTACGTATTAATAAAGTTGGTACTATTCTCTTATTAAAGTGGTACGATTCCAAAATAAATTGGTACTAATTTTCTGGACTTGAATAAAGATAGGGGTATTGTGGGAATACTAAGACGGTTATTATTTTATTGCAAGTGGGAGGGAGTAAAGTGGAAGAAAATTAGAGGAAGGAACTGAACTGGAAGTTGAAAAGGGGTCTAGGTACTTTTATAGAATTTGCCCTTTAAAAAATACAAGAAACATAAGGGTAAATCGAGGCAAAAGTGAAAAATAATCGACGTCTCCGGAAAGACTTGTTTTCAAAAACGACACCATTACTTAATGTAGATAACATATTTTTATCGCACCATCGCGTTTTGAAGCCAAATCGTATATGTTTAAAAAAGTCAAGAAAAATAAGGGTAAATAGGGCAAAAGTGAACGTAATCGACGTCTTCAGAAAGACTTGTTTTCTAACACGACACCATTATTAATGTCGATGACATATTTTTATCGCACCATCGTGTTTTGAAGCCAAATCGTATACGTTTAAAAAAGTCAAAGAAAATAAGGGTAAATAGGGGCAAAAGTGAAAACGTAATCAACGTCTCCGAAAAGACTTGATTTCGAACATGACACCATTATTTGATGTGGATAACATATTTTTATCGCACCATTGTGTTTAGAAGCCAAGTCGTATACGTTTAAAAAAGACAAGGAAATCAAGGGTAAATAGGGGCAAAAGTGAAAAATTAATCGACGTCTCCAGAAAGATTTGTTTTCGAACACGACACCATTATTTGATGTCGATAACATATATTTATCGCACCATTGTATTTTGAAGCCAAATCATATACGTTTAAAAAAGTCAAGGAAAATAAGGGTAAATAGGGGCAAAAGTGAACGTAATTGTCGTCTCTGGAAAGACTTGTTTTCGAACACGACACCATTATTTGATGTGGATAACATATTTTTATCGCACCATTGTGTTTAGAAGCCAAGTCGTATACGTTTAAAAAAGACAAGGAAATCAAGGATAAATAGGTGCATAAGTGAAAAAATAATTGACGTCTCCAGAAAGATTTGTTTTCGAACACGACACCATTATTTGATGTGGATAACATATTTTTATCGCACCATCGTGTTTCGAAGCCAAATCTTATACTTTTAAAAAAGTCAAGGAAAATAAGGGTAAATAGTGGCAAAAGTGAAAACGTAATCGACGTCTCCGGAAAGACTTGATTTTGAACAAGACACCATTATTTGATGTGGATAACATATCTTTATCGCACCATCGTGTTTTGAAGCCAAATTGTATACATTTTAAAAAGTCTGAGAAAATAAAGGAAAATGGTGGCAAAATTGAAAATGTAATCGACGTCTCCAGAAAGACTTGTTTTCGAACACGACACCATTATTTGATGTGGATAACATATTTTTATCACACCATCGTGTTTTCAAGCCAAGTCGTATACGTTTAAAAAAGACAAGGAAAATAAGGGTAAATAGGGGCAAAAGTGAAAAAGTAATCGATGTATCCGGAAAGACTTGTTTTCGAACATGACACCATTATTTGATGTGGATAACATATTTTTATCACACCATCGTGTTTTGAAGCCAAGTCGTATACGTTTAAAAAAGTACAAGAAAAATAAGGGTAAATAGGGGCATAAGTGAAAAAGTAATCGACGTCTCCGGAAAGACTTGATTTCGAACACGACACCATTATTTGATGTAGATAACGTATTTTTATCGCACCATCGTGTTTTGAAGCCAAATCGTATACGTTTAAAAAAGTCAAGGAAAAAAAGGGTAAATAGGGGCAAAAGTGAACGTAAGCGACGTCTTCATAAAGACTTTTTTTCGAACACGACACCATTATTGATGTCGATGACATATTTTTATCGCACCATCGTGTTTTGAAGCCAAATCGTATACGTTTAAAAAAGTCAAGGCAAATAAGGGTAAATAGGGGCAAAAGTGAAAACGTAATCAACGTCTCCGGAAAGACTTGTTTTCGAACGCAACACCATTATTTGATGTGGATAACATATTTTCATCGCACCATTGTGTTTAGAAGGCAAATTGTATACGTTTAAAAAGTTCAAGGAAAATAAGGGTAAATAGGGGCAAAAGTGAAAACGTAATAGACATCTCCGAAAATACTTGTTTTCGAACACGACACCATTATTTGATGTGGATAACATATTTTTATCACACCATCGTGTTTTGAAGCGAAGTCGTATACGTTTAAAAAAGACAAGGAAAATAAGGGTAAATAGGGGCAAAAGTGAAAAAGTAATCGACGTCTCCGGAAAGACTTGTTTTCGAACACGACACCATTATTTGATGTGGATATCATATTTTTATCACACCATTGTGTTTTGAAGCCAAGTCGTATACGTTTAAAAAATACAAGAAAAATAAGGGTAAATAGGGGCAAAAGCGAAAAAGTAATCGACGTCTCCGGAAAGACTTGTTTTCGAACACGAAACCAATATTTTATGTAGATAACATATTTTTATCGCACCATCGTGTTTTGAAGCAAAATCGTATACGTTTAAATAAGTCAAGGAAAATAAGGGTAAATAGGGGCAAAAGTGAACATAATCGATGTCTTCAGAAAGACTTTTTTTCGAACACGACAGCATTATTTGATGTGGATAACATATTTTTATCGCACCATCGTGTTTTGAAGCCAACTCGTATACGTTTAAAAATGTCAGGGAAAATAAGGGTAAATAGTGGCAAAATTGAAAACGTAATCGACGTCTCTAGAAAGACTTATTTTCGAACACGACACCATTATTTGATGTGGATAACATATTTATATCGCACCATCGTGTTTTCAAGCCAAGTCGTATACGTTTAAAAAAGACAAGGAAAATAAGGGTAAATAGAGGCAAAATTGAAAAAGTAATCGACGTCTCCATAAAGACTTGTTTTCGAACACGACACCATTATTTGATGTGGATAACATATTTTTATCACACCATCG
>CACSLK010006836.1:0-16807 GCA_902706635.1 Striga hermonthica
CTCCTAATTAACATTTTATCTAAGATTGAGCTTTCTTCTATTAGTAAATTCATTGGGTTGGATTTTTTCCCTACATAATTCAGGTATGCGAATGATATGCGATTTGTCGCACATTGTTCGCCGTGCTGCGAATAAAGGTTGGCAGGTCGCGTACCAATTACCACATTTATCCACAATCCAACCCAACCCAACCCAATAATAAAAAAATATTTCTCTCTCTTCCACCTACACAACCCCACTTCCAACAACTTTTATTTATTTTTTTTGTTGTCTTTGGGGTGGTGACCCGCCCAAAATTTGTAAATTTTATTTTTTATTTTATTTTATTTTTTTTTTTGTCTTTTAGGTGGTGACCCAATAGGTTGGGTCACCAATAAAGTTAGTTTACACTCCCAAATCCCAATTAAATGACAGTCTTTGGCGCATTAAAAACAATTTCTTATTTTACGTAGTATATGTGTTTTTAATAAACAGATATGCGAAACAGATTGCAATTTATTGTCAATACGTACTGCGACTGAAATGCGATTCATCGCATTTTGTTCGCAGTTCTACGATTTTGAAGAGTCGCCTCTTCTCTGAAACGTCCCCTCAGTCTTCGGCGAATAATAACGGCGCGCATACCAAGGAAATCATTTATTTATTGTCAATACGCTATGCGAATGAAATGCGATTCATCGCATTGTGTTCGCAGTTCTGCTAATTTGAAGAGTCGCTCCGAAACGTCCCCTCAGTCTTTGGCAAAATTAATAACGGCGCGCGTATCAAGGAGGATAGATATCTTCTTTAACCAGATATGCGAAATCATTTATTGTCAATACTTATGCGAATGAAGTGCGATTCATCGCATTTTGTTCGCACTGCTGCGAATTTGAAGAGTCAGTCCGAAACATCCCCTCAAATTAATAACGGCGCGCGTATCAAGGAGGATAGTTATCTTCATTAGTCCTCTATAAAAGGTACCTGAGATGAGATAATTGAATTATAGGATCAGGACCCATCTTCCAATTCTTTAACACTCGATTTTCCTCAACATGCCGGTCAATGAAGTTTCTTCGTTGTACAGACTTGTTGAGGAAAATTAAAGGTCGAAGAATTGAGAGATGGGTCCTGATCCTCCTTTTGACTTTGAGAATGCGCCCCCTTTCACTGTCGTAGCCTCCTCAATCTAGTATACCTCGGAAGTCCAAGCACTCGCCCTGGAGATCCCATGTCTGCCCAGACACATGGTCACCTCACATTGAAAGCTAAAAACATTGGAAACTGAAAAAGCTGTTGGTGACCATGTGTTTGGGAAGACGTGGAATCTCCGGAGAATTGCTTGGTCTTCCGGGGTTTACTAGATTGAGGCGCCTACGACGGCGAGAGGGAGCACGCCCTCAAAGACAAAGGTTCTTGTTCTTCCGGGGTATACTACTTTTTATTAATGGAAGTCAGACCATTGATATAAATCCTGTTTTCCATTTTCTTCAACTGGTGTACAAAATTCACTGGAAAAGACAGATGTGAAAACGGAGATTCAAAGTCAAACAAGGGATGACGATTAATTTCGTTCGACTCACAGACCTATCCCTTCTAACAAACAATGGCGAGAAGATCCCGTACCTCCTCTGCAACAGACTCCGCTGCCCAATTGGTTCGAGAGGCAGACTGCGGTATGAGGAAACGGTGAACGTAGTACCGGGTTTGAAGTAGTACCTCATATACCGGAGGGCTTAAATGTTCAAAGCATACCGGACAATCTACAACTTCTGGCTCGGTAATGGTCACTGACACTTGTTACTGAACGTAGCACAAGGTAAAGTAGTAGTTGAGTTGATGTAAAGTAGTTGAGTCGATGTAAAAGTGCGACATGCATCCGTCGCATATCATTCGCCTAATTGGTGCATAATTTATATTATAAAAGTTTTTTCGTTGTAAAGTAGTTGAGTCGATGTAAAATTGCGACATACATACGTCGCATATTATTCGCAGAATTGGTACATAATTAATTATAATATTTATTTTCTGGAAAGTTCTTTGTCTGTGAATTAAATATAAATTTAAGACTTCGTCGCATATTATTCGCAGAATTGTTGCATAATTAATTATAATATTTATTTATTTTTTGGAAAGTTCTTTGTCTGTAAATTATATATAAATTTAAGACTACGTCGCATATCATTCGCAGAATTGGTGCATAATTAATTATAATATTTATTTTTTGAAAAGTTCTGTCTGTGAAATAAATATAACTTTAAGACTACGTCGCATATCATTCGCAGAATTGGTGCATAATTAATTATAATATTTATTTTTTGGAATGTTCTTTGTCTGAATTAAATATAAATTTAAGACTACGTCGCATATCATTCGCAAAATTGGTGCATAATTATTTATAATATTTATTTTTTGGAAATTTCTGTCTGTGAATTAAATATAAATTGAAGAATACTATTAGATGAATGAACCTGCGATTATTACTTCGAAACAATTCCGCATAAAAACTTCATAACACTCGTTAAATTTTCTATTCGGCGACGTACGAAATTGTGACATACGAACGTCGCATATTAGTGCCCGACTTGATAAATAGTTAAAAGTTTTTGAAAAGTTTTTGGTCTGTGACTAAATTATTAATAAATTGAAGACTACTACTATTAGGTCAATGAACCTGCAATTATTACTCAAAACAATTCCGCGTAAAAACCGCATAACACTATTACAATAACGACTAACATATATTTTTTTATTTTTGTTTTTGTAAATTTTCTATTATGCGACATACAAACGTCGTATATTTTTGGAGAGTTGTAATAATAATTTTTGAAAAATTCTTGTTCTTTGACTAAATTAATAAATTAAAAAAAAAATTATTAGGTGAAAAAAAAGCGGTGCGTAACACTATTCGAAATGTGTTCGCATATTGATACATTTATGCGAGTTTTATATGGATATGCGATTCGTAACTATGCGAAAACATCACGCATAAGCGATAGTTATCTAAGCCTTTGGATATGCGAACCGTAAATTCTGCGAACATATGCCGCATAGTCGCATACTCATAAATGATGCAGTTTGGATATGCGATAATCTAATTACGCGACAGTTTTCCACATATCCTAAATGATGATGCGGTTGATCTGGCCTGGATATGCGATTAAAAAAATAAAAATTACTTTTATTTATTTTTTTTCACTACGCTATGCGAGAACAATGCGATCATCGCACTTTGTTCACAGTTCTGCGAATTTCCTTTCAATAATATTTTCCCTTCGAATATTGTTGCTGATTTTGCTGGGAAAACTCTGTTCACGGACATTAATAGTTTAATTGTCCATGCAACATATTGTTTTGTTTTGACATATGAATCATGATTAAACAAGCACGTACTTGACAGAAGAAAAAAATATTTATTATTACTGCAGTCAGTCCAACAAAATAAGCCAAACAACTTTTGATTACATGTCCAATGGATTCTAAGGGTCGAGATCGATGACTTCCAAGTCTATCACCGCTGCGTTGCGCTCGGTAAAAACCTCGTAACACTCACCATACCAAGGGAATCCTTCCGAACGGAAAAATGCCTGAGTGTCGGTCTCCTGTGTAATAAATTTAAATCTTTTTAGGTCACAAAAATGCATGCTTGAACAAACTAAAATAAAAAATCAGATGCAATTTACCTCCTCCCCCACATACACCCAGTACATGTGGTTAACCCTAGCAAAGCCTGTATCACGACATAAGAGGACGTCTGGAATCATCAGTAAAGCAGTAAATTCATCGAAATAATTTCTGAGTCGCTGAATCTTTTGCCGGACTTGAGAAATAGTAAACTCCCTCTTCAATGCATAACTCAGGCATTGGTTCAGGACTATTGAAATTTCTGCCCACAAGGAATTGAACACATGGCCTTTGTGTATGTCTGCCTTCTGACGACACCATTTGAAAAACACTTGGTAGCAAATACGTTCCTCCTCCTCTGTCCAGTCCATGCCACGGAAGCGGATCGCGATCTTTTCATAGGGTGAAATCCTTTCCATTTTTTTTTCCGCAAATGTGCACCTCCTCGGATTTTTTTTTTGGCTGCGATGGAAAGATAGGGTTTTGAGAAGTGAAAGGTCGCCTCTTGAACAAAGAGAATGAAAGGTTAATAAATACATATATCATTTAAGGCTAGGTAGATATACTTCAACTCAACAACTAAATGAGGAAGCATGCAAATCGTCATTGTTTTTAGGCGTAAAAGCAGACAATCAATCAACGTGGTGCGTAACTTATGCGAACAATATGCGAAGCATTTTCGATTTGGATATGCGTTGCAGACAATCAATCAATGCATTGCGTAACATATGCGAATAATATGCGAAGCACTTTCGATTTTGATATGCGGTGCAGACAATCAATCAATGCGGTCCATATGGATATGCGAAAAAAATGGCAGATAGTCGTAAATTATGCGGCTACGAATAATATGCGAAGCACTTTTGATTTTGATATGCTTCATAAATTATGCGGCTTTCGATTTGGATATACGATTCGTTAATTATGCGGTTGAAGACTAGGCGAATCATCCCAGTTGTGCGATTATTATGGGATATGATATGGGAATCGCACAATCAACCCAATTGTGCGATTATTATGTGACATGTTATGCGAATCGCACAATCAACCTAATTGTGCGATTATTATGTTACATGTTATGCGAATCGCACAATCAACCTAATTGTGCGATTATTATGGGACATGTGTTATGCGAAACGCGCAATCAACTCAATTGTGCGATTATTATGGAAAATGTGTGATGTGTGCAGGTCAACCCAATTCCGATTTCGACAATTGTACCTGGATTAGGAACATTTGCTTCTCATTGACCTCTTTGTCTTCGTTGTCTGAGTCACCATTGTGCATGTTGGTTTGGTCATCATTATTGTCATCGTCACGAGAATGACCTGGTTGGTTCGAACAACCCGAGGTTTGATGATCATCAGCGCCCCGAGGATATCCAGTATGTGTAAATGAACTAGGGCCTGCTTGATGTGAATATGGGGTCTCGTGGGAAAATGAAGAACTACCAACACCAAAAGAACTCGGAAATACACCTTGGGACGCCATCATTTGCGTGAAGCTTTGTTGCTCCGTCCCTGGAATCCCTACATTTACTCGCTTCTCCAACTCCACGTAAATGTTGGGATTTCTTTGTTCTTCAATCAGCTCTAAGATATCCTCACTGGATTCGATTTTCATCTTCACAACTCGTTCCTTTCCGTCAAATACTGCCCACAATATGTACTCAAAATTACAAGGATCGGCCTTCAGTAATGCTTGAGCACGAGAAACTACTTCAGAATATATTTGTCGGCCGTAATTTATTCTCATCAGCTCTGCCACTCCACCAAGATATGAACCCTCGCAAAACGAACCACCAAAGTGCACCAATACTCTAACACGGTTGCTAGCCATTCAAATAAGTGAACAAAAAAAAAGAACTAAAAAAAAAAGAAACATAAAAATGCAGTAGATGAATGGTGCAAGCGTTAAATTGTTAGAGATCACTGTTTTTTTGCCTGCATGATAAATGCAGAGACCAAATCCTCACCTGTGAAAAAGCAGTCAATTAATGAGGTGCGCAACTTATGCGAAAGTTCTGCGAATGAATTCTGAATAGTTGTAAAAAATATGCTTTATTCGATTTGGTTATGCGATTCTTAAATATGCGAGCGAAAAAATGTCACATAATTGTCAATTATCCGGAGGGTATATGCGAAATTGTTACGCATATTAGTAAATTATGCGATTGACTTGGATATGCAATTACCAGAAAATGCGTATTCAACAAACTATGCGAAATGGATGCGAAATAGTTTTGCAGTCATATAGCCCTGCGAAAAGAAGGCGCATAATCATCGTAAATTATGCTGCATTCGATATGTATATACGATTATTAAAAATGCGAAAGATGTTCGCACATTTGTAAATTATCCGTTTGATGTGGATATACGATTAAAAAATACGAAATGTTTACGCATAGTCAGAAATTATGCGGCCGATTGGATATGCGCTGGTTCATTTGGACATGCGAGTGTAATATCGCATAGCATTTCGTGAATTCTGGGGTGTAAAAGAAGTTATTTGACGTGGTGGTGTGAAAAAGAAAGAATAGATATATAATGGGGTGAAAAAGATTTTGACCCTTATAATTATTCTACCATGTTTGAGGTATGTATTATCAGTATCCGCTCGGAATGGTCGCCGGTCTATTCTGGGTTCTAGTGGCCTTAATCTGCGCACTAGAGTGTGCACATGGTGTCCGACACTAGTATTTTGTTGGCAGATGTTCTGGTATCAGGCAGGTGATGATATTATCTCACCATCAGTATCAGATCATGATTATTCAGTACCTGTTTCAGTTCAGTTCAGTTATATATGCCATGATCATGTTATTGTAATTATTTTCACTGTTTACTTTAGTAGGAGTTCCTACGGAGCACAGTGGACTTTAGTGCTCACGACCCACTTTTATCATGTTTTCAGGTCATGCAGTCGGACCGGAGGTGTGAGACGGCGGTCGGTTCAGGATTATGCTTATAAAGTTTGAATTATGTAGGCCCTATGCTTATAAAGTTCGAATTATGCACAACGGTGCTGTTACTATCGCCCGTAGGGCGATTTACATGTTTTGCTACCACAGTTTCTGCTGAATTTTTACTATTTGTCAAACTTAGCTCTTTTGACCAGTCAGTAGACTGGGAGTTCGTTTTCTTAAAAACAGTTTGATTTCAAAGTAATTCATGTATTATGGTAACACTCCGAATCAGTATTTTGCAAACTAATCAGTATTTTATTTAAAAATGTTTGCAAAACACGCACTCTGATTTTTATTTTAAGGCGGGGTGTTACAGATCCCATTACCAGTTTGTTCTCGACTTTTGTAACATGCACTCACCGGCGTTCACTGGGGTTCAGGGCCCCCAAGCTGTGGCTGAATGGCTTCAGCAACTGGAGCGCATCTTTGACCTGCTTTTCTTACCGATGAGGTGAAGATTCGTTGTGCCACGTTCCAAATGACTGGAGATGCTAGAGCATGGTGGTCCGACTACTGGAGGCTTCGTCCTCGTGCTAAGAGAGATGCTCTAACTTTGGACCATTTGGTTGCCATAGTCAAGGATAAGTACTACCCGGAGGCTTACCGTGCTCAGATGATGCGAGAGTTCTGGGAGCTTCGACAGGGACCCCGTCCCGTGGATATCTACGAGCGCGAATTCACCCTGTAAGTGCTGAAGATTGGCAGTAAATCGATGAACCTTCTGATTTTCGCAGAGTCCAGAAATTTACGGAAGTATTTAAGGGAATTTTATTTTTGGTATGAACAAGTCTTAATTTTAATTAAGTCCAAAGGACTGATTATTTATGTTATTATTTTGGCAGGACTTTGGGATTGAGGGGGAGATACACTTTTCATAATCTAAAGAGAAGGAGCATCGCGAGATTCACCTTCCATAATCGAAGAAGAAAAAGTTCAAGAGATTTTCATTCCTTATCTGCGTTTGTCTTGGATGAGAAGACTCTCCAAAGGGTGCTGAACATAAAAGGAGGATGAGACCAGAGTTGAGGACGACTTCGAAATCTAAATTTTTTGAGTTCGATATTTTCTCTTTCCTTGAGTGAAAAAGAGTGATATTCAGAACACTTTGTAAAAGAACGTTCGGAGGTTCGTTCTTATAGTTTCGAGGGATTCGAACTAGAAAATCCACAAGGGAGTTGTGGTCGAATAAGTAGTTGTGTGAATCATTATTGAAGTAGAGTGTAGATGGAGTCTATACTGTAAACCCTTGTATGATGTATGAGTTGTTCACATTAATGAAAGAGATCCGAAGGGAGAGTGAGACGCTCTCCTGAAGGTTCAATTTTTAGTGAAAAACTGCTTCCGCAATTGTTTGAATCTTCATTACTATCTGCCTATTCGATTTACATGCAACTCTGGGTACTTGGTGTGCAAGTATCAAATTTCAATTGGCACCAGAGCAGGTTTTCGTCTTCATTACGAAAGATCCTAGGACGTGTGTTACCCTCAAATCATGAATCAGGAAAGCGGATCGATGTCCAGGCCCCCGCAATTAGACGGTTCGAACTACTCATATTGGAAGTCTATGATGACATTCTTTTTGAGATCGCTTGGAAAAGGCATGTGGGAAAGTGTTGAAAATGACTGGGAGCATCCAGTCATGCAACAAGCACCCGATCAAGGTAAAGAAACAACGAAAGTCACGGTTTCTAAACCTAAGAACAACTGGACTGATGCTGAGAAGCTTCAAGATGAAGCCAACTATCGTGCCTTGTATGCGATTATGATGGCAGTTGATCAGACAAGACACAAGATGATAGTTCATTGCAAAACTGTAAAAGATGCTTGGAGGATCTTACAACGTCAATTTGAAGATCAACGACTGTCAAAGCGTCCAGACTTCAACGGGTAACTCTTGAATTTGATGAGATCAAAATGAGGGATGAAGAGACAATTGACGTATACTATGCCAGATTCTGTGATCTGGTAAATCAAAGCATGATGCTTGGAGAAGAAATCTCTGAGAAACGTCAAATACAAAAGATTATGAGAACCGTCATTCCCAGGTTTAGAGAGAAAATCACAGCTCTTGAAAGTTTCCAAAGAGTGTCGTCGTTGGATGTTGATGAATTTCTTGGAGAGCTCAGAACTTTTGAAATCAACAACAATTATGACAAAGTCAAAAGTAAGGGCTTCGTTCTAAAAGCTGCTGTAGTCAAGGAAAGAGAAGAAAGCAATGACGATAAAGGTCCGTTGGTAGATGATAGTGAGCTGAAAGAAGCACTAGCTTTAATCGCGCGAAACTATGGAAAGATGAGTCAAAGGTTGTACAAGAACAAATTTGCTGGAAAAAAGGGGAACAATTTCAGCAAGAATGTGGTGCAGGACAAGAAAAGTAGTATGCAACTCTCAAAATCCGATTCACAACGAGTCGAGAAGGATCAATACAGGGAGTGTCGAGGCTTTGGACACTTCCAGTATGAGTGTGCTAATCTTAAGAAGAAGAACAAGTCACTGAAGGCAACCTGGGAAGATTCAGATGAAGAAGGCACGGACGAACCTTCTTTACACACAAGCAACCGACAGTTCATACCTCAGTCAAGAAGTTCATGTGTCTCACCACTTCTCATGCTCCGACCAAGTTTGAAAAAAGTTTGAAAGAAACTGAAGAATTTGAGGATGAAGCAGATCAAAATGTGTGTGTAGATCAGTTCACTTACTTGCTATGGAAAAGTGTGCTCAAGCATCTGAAGCTCTACAGAAGCTTCAAAATGAAGTGTTTAGACTTTCAAGAGCAAACAGGGTGCTGAACGAACAAGCATCCGCCTCCACTGCTACTAAAGAGCGTGAACTGGATACTGCAAAGGCACAAACCTGCATCCTTGAGAGCAGTGTCAAACTTGCTAAACAAGACGGACTGGAGAAGGCTCAGACCATTGAATGCTTGAGGACCGAACTATTCTCTACTCAGAAACTTCTTGCCGAGCGGAACCAAGAAATCTTGCTACTGAAAAATGAAGCTGATCGGCTGATGAACGAACATGCTAGCATGGAAAGCAAACTGAAGGCAAACTCTGCTGAGTTGAACCGAACTGCAAAAGTTGTTCAAAAACTGAACAAGGGAAAAGCAGATCTGAATGAACTTCTTTCCTTGGGAAGACAACATGGTGATCTTACTGGAATAGGGTACACTGGTAGGGAAGACATTCCTAAGTCCTCAACTGGAACTTCAAATACAAAACATACCGGTCTTGGATTTGGGGGCAAAAATGGAGTTGGAGGTGTGAACCTCCATGGGAGACTTCCAGAAACGTGTTTGATAGGTTTGTAAAAAGCACTGTAAGTAAACCTCTATCTCCACTATCTCCCTTGAAGGTTCATTCTCCCATGCAGAAATCTGTTAATAAAACTCACCATAACTTTGTTCCTATCTGTCATTACTGTGGTGTAACTGGTCACATAAGACCCAAATGCTATAAAATGCAGCATGATATTTTTACCGGTAATGTTAGGGGTTGGAATCAGTCTGGAATTCCAATGAAGGTCCATTCCAGGGATCTATCAAATAACTGTACCAAAACTTATTAAGTATGGGTTGCTAAGAAATCCTTCAACTGTTTTCCCTCTGTTCTGTCTCTCAGGACCTCCCTGAAAGGTAAATGGTATCTGGACAGCGGCTGCTCTAGACACATGACTGGTGAACCTTCTTACTTGATGAACATTCAACCGAGTTCAAATGGGGAAGTCACATTCGGTGACAGAGTGAGCAATAAGGTTATTGGAACTGGCTGTTCAAATTTGGGTGGAATACCAAAACTAACTGATGTGTTACTTGTTGATGAACTAAAGGCAAATCTTTTGAGTGTGATTCAACTCTGTGATCAAGTCCTTAGTGTCAGTTTCTCATGTGATAAGTGTTATGTGAAAGACAGTGAAGGTTCGTGTGTACTTACAGGTTCTCGTTCAACGGATAACTGTTATCTTGTTGATTTTAATGAAAAATGCCTTTTCTCAAATGTGAGCGAACCTGAAATATGGCATCAACGCTTAGGGCATATTGGATACTCTCACCTTGTCAAATTAACCAATGCAGGTGTAGTCAGGGGTGTTCCAAAGATTGCTGTGAAGGACCAGCCAATTTGTGAACCTTGTCAACTAGGTAAGCAAACGAGGACAACCCACAAGTTACTGAACCATATTGCTTCTAAACAGATCCTAGAGCTTCTTCACATGGATCTCATGGGTCCCATTCAGGTATAAAGCTATCAAGGTAAGAAGTATATTTTTGTGTGCGTTGATGATTTCTCTCGATATACTTGGGTTGATTTTTTGCGTGAAAAGTCTGACACATTCTCTGCCTTTAAGTCACTTTGTTTGAAGGTTCAAACTGAGAAAGGTTTTCCCATAATAAGTATTCGAAGAGATCATGGAAGAGAGTTTGAAAACTCTGAGTTTGCTGAATTTTGTGATTCTCTGGGTATTAGTCACGAGTTCTCAGCTCCTAAAACTCCTCAACAAAATGAAGTTGTTGAAAGGAAGAATCGCACTCTACAAGAAATGGCCAGAGTCATGTTGAACTCCAGAAACATTTCTTCCAGATGGTGGGCTGAGGCAATCAATACAACATGCTACCTTGTGAATCGTGTGTACCTTCGTCGAGGTATTGGTCTAACTTCGTATGAACTCTGGAAAGGTAAGAGTCCTAACCTCAGTCACTTATATATTTTTGGGTGTAAATGTTTTATCTATAATGATCGTGTACAACTTGGGAAGTTCGATGCAAAATCGGATATTGGGTTATTTCTTGGTTACTCTAACAATAGTCGAGCGTATCGTGTTTACAATACAAGTACCTCCACTGTGATTGAATCCATAAACATAATCTTTGATGAAAAAAATTCTCAAGTTAGTTCTTCTGTATCTTTTAATCAGTTTGAAACTGTTGAGGCATTGCAGGATACTCATGGTATTAAGAGTTCTGAGGACAAGGAGATAGCTGAACCTTCGGTTAGGGATACTGAAACACCAACTGACTACATTGTCCCTATGACTCAAGAAGGTTTGGTGTCACTTAGGCGTGATTCTCCATTAAGGGTTCAGAAAGACCATCCATTCGAGCAAGTCATTGGTGACATAAACGAGAGAGTGACCAGAAACTCAAAGACGTCAGTCAAAGAACTTATGGGTGTGTCACATTATGCCTGCTACACCTCATTGATTGAACCCAAGAATGCTAAAGAAGCTCTGAAAGACGAGTGCTGGATCTTAGCCATGCAGGAGGAACTGGAGCAATTCACTAGAAACGATGTCTGAGAGTTAGTCCCTGAACCTTCATCAGGAAATGTTATCGGAACAAAGTGGATTTTCAAGAACAAAACTGATGAGTTCGGGAATGTGACGCGTAATAAGGCGAGACTAGTTGCTCAAGTCTACACTCAGACTCAAGGGTTTGATTTTGATGAAACCTTTGTCCCCGTTGCTAGACTTGAATCAGTACGCATTTGTCTATCTATTGATTGTCTAATGAAGTTTATTGTTTATCAGATGGACGTGAAATCTGCCTTTCTGAACGGGATATTACATAAAGAGGCATACGTGAAGCAGCCAAAAGGGTTCAAAGATCCGAAGAATCCGAATCATGTTTACATACTTGATAAAGCATTGTACAGATTAAAGCAAGCGCCTCGTGCGTGGTATGAACGCCTTACCATGTACCTTCAGGAAAAGGGATTTAAAAGAGGAGGAGTAGATCAGACATTCTTTGCTCTTCGAACGAATGAGGACCTATTGGCTGTCCAAATCTATGTCGACGACATCATCTTTGGATCAACATCCAAGAAGTTGGTCAATCACTTTGTTAAACTTATGTCGTCTGAATTCGAGACGAGTCTTGTCGACAAACTCTCATACTTTCATGGACTTCAGATAAAGCAAGGTAAAGATGGTATTTTCTTGCATCAGGGTAAGTATGCAAAAAACCTTGTTAAAAAATTTGGTCTTGAAAATGCTAAATGTCCTCAAACTCCCATGGGCACTCATGTAAAAGTGTCCAAAGATGATAAAGGTACATTTGTTGATCAAACTCTCTACAGAATTATGATTGGTAGCCTTCTATACCTCACTGTTAGTAGGCCTGTCATTTGCTTTAGTGTTGGATTGTGTGCCAGGTATCAAGCTGCTCCCAAGGAATCACATATGAAAGCAGTCAAGCATATCATAAAGTACATTGGAGGTATGACTGAGTATGGTCTATTCTACTCTGCTGATACGAACATACATCTTGCAGGCTATTGTGATGCTGACTGGGCTGAAAATCATGATGATCGAAAGAGCACCTCTGGTGGGTGTTTTTACATAGGATCAAACTTTGTATCTTGGTTCTGTAAGAAACAGAACTACATCTCCCTTTCTACTGCTGAGGCCGAGTACATTGCCGCTGGAAGCTGCTGCTCACAGTTGGTATGGATGAAACAGATTTTATCTGAGTATGGTATGAACGTTCATTCGGCTCAACTTTTCTGTGACAATACTAGTGCTATAAATATTTCGAAAAATCCTGTCCAGCATTCTCGTACCAAGCATATTGACATTCGGTATCATTTTATTCGTAATTTGGTAGAAGATGGAATTATTGTGTTGGATCATGTACCTACAAATGATCAGCTTGCTGATATTTTCACTAACGCTCTTGATTCGAAACGATTTTTGTCATGCTCTCAAGATTTGGCGACATTATTTATACGGCGGTCGATGCGAGATTTTCACCGATTATAAGAGCTTGCAGTATATTTTCACTTAGAAGGAGCTCAACATGAGACAGCGCCGTTGGTTAGAGCTTGTCAAGGATTATGATTGCACGATCCAGTACCATCCGGGAAAGGCGAATGTTGTTGCCGATGCCCTAAGCCGCAAGGTGAAGGGTGACTTGACATATGTTGTTACTCAGCAGAGCCAGTTGATTTAGGAGTTCGCCCGGATGCAAATTCAGGTGGTGGATGCACTTTCTACAGCCACTACAGGGAGTGTCAGTTCCATGCAGGTTCAGCCGATGCTGAGAGAGAGAATCCGGCATGAGCAGGCTTCAGATGAGTTTATTCGTGCGATTGATGCCAAAGTTTGCGCCGGAGGCGTCAAGGGTTTTCACCGAGGCACATATGGGGCCTTGGAGTTTCGTGGCAGGATTGTGGTGCCAAAAGTCGAAGCATTGAGGAAGGAGATTCTGACTGAGGCTCATACTGCACCATATCTAGCCCATCCAGGAAGCACTAAGATGTATCATGACCTAAAAAGGTCGTTCTGGTGGCGAGGATTAAAGAAAGACGTAGCCGACTTTGTGAGGAAATGTTTAACCTGTCAGCAAGTCAAAGCCGAGCACCAGAGTCCCATAGGCCTTCTGCGACCACTACCGAAGTGGAAGTGAGAGGAGGTTGCGATGGATTTTGTCACAGGGTTACTGAGGTCGTCTGAACATCACGATGCTATTTGGGTCGTGGTCGACAGATTGACTAAGGTTGCTCATTTCTTGCAGGTATCGATGAACATGTCTTTGGACAAGTTGGCTAAGATTTATACCCGTGGGATTGTTCGACTCCACGGAGTGCCTGTTACTATCGTGTCAGACAGAGATCCCAGATTCACTAGCAGATTCTGGCGGAGTTTGCACAAGGCGATGGGCACGAAGTTAGCATTCAGTTCAGCCTACCATCCAGAGACTGGCGGTCAGACAGAGAGGACCATTCAGACATTAGAGGATATGTTGCGGGCTTTGGTTGTTGACAGGGGTACTAAGTGGGAGTCGTTATTGTCGTACGTTGAGTTTGAGTACAACAACAGTTATCATTCTTCTATTCAGATGGCTCCTTACGAGGCACTTTACGGTCGTAAGTGTCGTTCCCCTCTATATTGGGACGACGTTGGTGAACGTCGAGTACTCGGTCCGAAATTGATCAAGGAGACAGCAGAGCAGGTCGAGTTGATCCGGCAGAGACTTAAGACAGCTCAGAGTCGAATGAAATCAACCGCCGATCATCATCGATGAGACATTTAGTTCGAGGTTGGCGAGCGAGCTTTTCTCAGAGTTAGTCCATTTCGCGGAGTTATTCGATTCGGGCAAAGAGTGAAGCTACACCCTCGATTCATTGGCCCGTTCGAAGTACTCGAGCGAGTGGGCGACGTTGCGTATCGATTAGCCTTACCTCCCGAGTTATCCGGTGTTCATAATGTTTTTCATGTATCCATGTTACGCAAGTACGTGTGCGACCCCGATCATGTCATTCTTTATACTGATATTCAAATCCATCCAGATTTATCTTACGAGGAGCGACCGGTAGCTGTGTTGGACCGACAGGTTCGACGGCTCCGAAAGTGTGATGTTCCCCTCGTTCGTATTCAGTGGGATCGCCACGGAGCCACTTGGGAGCAGGAAGCTGATATTCGCGCTCGTTTTCCTGATTTTCAGTTCTGATGTATATGTTCTTTCATGTTTCATGTATATATGTATCTCGTTTTGTATTTCCGAGGACGGAAATATTTTAAGGGGGGCAGATAGTAATATCCCGTCATGTGTATTAATGTAATATCATGTTTAGTTCTGAAATAGTTATTTTATTCAGCGTTATCGTTCGGAATTATATATCCAAGTCAAGGAGCTTTCGAATTAATTTTCGAATATCACGTCATGTTCGAAATAATTTTCCGATAATTAATTCATGTTTAATCTCTCGATAATTAATCTTACCGAGTTAAGTTCAATGTTCACACGCTAATGGTAACATAATTGGCCGTTGATCATGTATTAGCAAGTGATGCACGTCATGAACGCATGCTAAGTGTGGCATTAGCACGATGGTGCTTAAACCACGCACAACCGCACTTAGCACGCCTTTAGCACATCATTAGCACGCTTAAGTAGGGCTTAGGCCAACTAATGGCCGAGAGTAAGGCTCCTCATAATTCACGTGCAAGGTCATCATTGGCTTGGACACATGGAAGACAGAGAGTGCTTAGAGGGATGACTAAGCTAAAATAAGGGTGAGTAAGCACACAAGTGCCACCCTTATGCACTAGACGCACGACACATGGCGAGTAACCATTGGCCGTGAGTTCTCCTCAAATTTTCACCACATTTACCGTCATTGTAAATCAGATATTGAGGGGGAAATATAGCTTACTTACTAAGCTATACAATCAGCAAACATTTAGCAAAGTTAAGCTAGATTAGCCATTACACACGCACGCAAGTTCGGAGCCGAAGAATCACGCCCGTTCTTGAGAATTCAGCCAAACACTTAAGGAGGTAATCTTGTCCTCAACAACCGTTCATGTTGTTAAGATCGTTTCAAGTTCGAATTGTTCAGTTCATGTCCTAAAATTCATGAAAAAGCCTTGATATGTTCAGTTTAGGCCATATTAGGCCATGACCGAGTAAAGTTTATTTTTACCCGACAACTCCCGATCAATTCATATTTATTTGATCATTATAAATCAATTTATACTCAGTTAATTCATGTTAGTCGAGGCAAGTTGTCCTTTTGTTCATGAATTGCCCTAAAGCCATCGACCGCGCACATAGCGCACGCCTACGGGCCATTACAGGCCGTGTCATGTTATCTTCCATTATGATCATGTTTGTCCGAGTGATTTATGTTCCAACAGCCTTTAATAATGTATTATAGTCAGTCTCTTAAGGTCGATCGAAGGAGTTTCATGTTTAGTCGAGGGATTGGCTTAACGCCGATCATACGCGTGCGGTGTGCGTACCTCGACACTTCATTATTCCATCAAGTAAAGTTCGTTAATTTTAAGAAAAAGCAGCATGTATGATCATGTCATGTTATATTATGTTAAATCATGTTGATGTTGCTGGAGAAAATCGCCGGACGGCCGACGGGGCTCGGTTGTACTTGCGCTGTCCGCACGATGCGGTCGCAGCGTACCGGCAGATGTGCGTGTGGTACGGGTGATGCGCGGTAGGTGTCACGTATAGTTCGTACACGCAACAGTCAGCCCTTGGCAGTGCGTACGCACACGCCAACACGCAGTCATGCACGCCAGCGTGCAGTGTCTCATGTCAGTTGGCTTCGACAGCGCCCAACAACCTGCCCGAGTAGCCAGTGCCGCGAGAAGCGCACGGTAGCGCTGCGCGGTACCCAGTCACTGTTGGGTTCAATATACCGTACGGAACAGAGTTTACAGCGGAATTTAAAAATTTATAAGTATTTATCTTATAAATACTTATTCCGTACATAAGTATAACGATATTAC
>CACSLK010006845.1:5079-20508 GCA_902706635.1 Striga hermonthica
TCGATAAAGTTCAATACTGTGCATGTTGTTTGACGTTCCTAACAGAACCCAACACATTAATCAATCTCTAATGTTATGGAGAAAACACAATCTTGTCCTTTGTTGAATATTCTCTCCGATTCAGGTATTGGAACTCCCCTTTCGTAGTGACTCCCACTCTTCATGTTGAACTGGTCGTCACCGAGAAAGTCGCCATTGGATGATCATCATGGCATTCGTGTACGTGTTTATGCCTCGCCCCGTCAAGGTTAGTCCACGTCCGTCGGATCAACAATGAATAATATAAACAACAATTACATAATTCATCCTATGACCCACGCAGGAGCCGTACATGAGTTTTTTATGAAACCAGTAAACTATGCGGTGTCCCACCGTGAGAATAATTTATTACAAGCATTCACCATCCCAAAAACTTCTCGACATGTCCGAGACTTATAAAACAACATACATTCAAACATGAATTAAAATCTATACATACGGGCCACAACAGTCGGATTCGAATCACCTGCAAAAAACCTTATTGCAATTTCTAATCTACTATGTCGTTGTGTCCATAAGCAATTAATTCATGTAACAGGCAAGTCTAAATTCAAACTGCACATGAAGTTGAATTAAACCTGGGCTCTAATACTAGTGGTAGGGTTTTATTAGGAATGACAACAACATGCACAATATTGAAGTTATCAAAATAAATCCTAACGCAACGGAATGTATAGTATAGTTAGGATATGGATATTTCCTTTTAAAACTTTTGCCGACTCAGAGACGATGTTGAATATCATTGATGAAGTTCATCTGAAAACCATAATCCAATGGGCAGATGGATTTGGCATTTACTCGATCTTAATTGAGAAATTGAACGAAGCTCGATCACACGGTTGGTTGGTCTCGGCGTCGGGTGCAGCTGCTTGGTTGCGGTCGTGGATGGGAGCAGACGGGCTGGTCGCGAACGCTGGCAAGTGTCGCGGACTCGTGCGGATACGCGTCGGGCGCTAGGCTGGACGCGCGGGTCGCTGGTACACGCGAAAGGGCACTGGGACTCGCTAGGAAGGCGCGTGCGTGCGGGTGCAGCACTCCTTGACTGGGGAGGACTGCGCGCTGGAAACTGGGCACACGCGGGCGTGTGTTGCGGGTCTTCTGGCATACGCGGACTGATGCGCGCGTACTCCTTGCGCGCTGGGAACGAGCGCAACATTTGACGAGCGGCGATGGCATAACACGAGCAGGCAGGGCGGTGCTGGGAGCTCGCGGGCGTCGCTGGACGTCATTGCTGGGAGCTAAGATCGAGCCTGGCTGGGTACGGGTGGGGCGGTAGCTCGCGGTTGTGATAGGCTGGGCTCGGCTGGCTTCCAACAATAGAGACGGAGGCAGCAATTTCCGGCGGTGGCTCACGGCGGCGAACAGCGGCGAGAATGACCAAAAATATATGAAAGAAGGTTCAAATATATTTGTACTAAAAAGCCTTCTAACGGATTACTTAAACACCGACTTCGATTAACCTTGGTGGAGCAATTAATCGGATCTCCCTAACTCTCGAACAAAGCTATTTTTTTCTTGTATGTAGGTGAAAAAATCGACCAATATAACATTTGTACAAGAGGTTGGGACATGGTGTATTTATAGGCTCCATTAGGGACCTTAAGGAGGTGCTAAATATGGGCTTATCCCATGAGGCCAAGGAATCATAATTTTACTCCATGTAATACTCCAAACAAGGATAGAACTCTCCGACTAATCATCACCTTCTAGAAGACTCTCAAGTCTCCTAACCTTAGACAATATTCTAGTAGGAATATTTTCTTCCCCATGGAATATTAATTATGGAATAAAAATAATTTCTCATTAAATGAAATTAAATAATAAAACATTCCACTAGAGTAATATTATTGCTCTCCCCATTTAGCTCCTAATTTATCTAATAAATTCGAACCTTCATGATTAAATAATATTAATCTAATTGACTGATTTACCTCCCTATGTTTAAGGTTTAACGTTCGTCGATTCGTTAAATTACTGACAAAATAATTAATCAACTTTTTATTCATTTTCGAAACTTGTACCACTCAGCTCACTAACCATTATGTCGGACTGTCGTCCACCTGTAGGGTTTAACATAATGTTCCTTCCTGAGCTCATTTCGGGGACGTCATCAATCTAGCGCACTGGAACATAGTAACCGTAAATAATTTATAACAGCACATCTTGTAAACATCCTCATTTACCAAAGTACCGAGTATGTCATCCTAACAGAATAGGAATCACCCTTGGCAAATCAAATAAACAAGAATTGAATACATATGCCTATTTTTTATTATTTTACAGCTTAAGAGAACGCATAAATCACCGAAGGTCTAGATTACAACGACGGTCAGTGGATCTCATAATCTTATCCTTCTGCGGTCCTATTCAACACCTATCATAAGTGCATGTAATCCTCCAGTCAAAGACCGACTGAGTCAAGAATACACTACAGTCTTTGTCCAAGAGGGGTCTCACTGCCTGTCTAAACTGTGAACGAATAGTTTAGTCTTATAAGAAGCTGATATGTGATCTTTTTGTTTGAAACACTTCGAACCACACTATCTCAATATAAGACAAGGGGTATGATTGCATACATAAACAAACTGCAAGAATATGTACTTTGACCAAAACATGATGGCTAGATCAAAATGAAATTGATAGAATCTGCAAAACATAGCTTTTACAGCATACCTATAACACAAACATCATAAAATTTAAATTTTCTACTGCTTCGCTATTATCAAAGAACACTGTGATTGCAGCAGGCAAACTCGGTACCACATCAAGGTCGAGAAGAAAATTTTTGAACTAGATAGCTTCTTTCGCTGCCTCTGAGGCTGCTATATACTCTGCCTCCATGGTTGAGTCTGTCACGCATTTTTGCTTGAAACTCCTCCATACAATGACTCCTCCTCCTAAAGTAAACACAAACCTAGAGGTTGACTTGCTTTTGTCCCGGTCTGCATGAAAGTCAGAATCGGTATAACCCAACGAAACCAATTCATCTGCCTGGTAAACCAACATGTACTCATTAGTCCTTCGCAAGTACTTGATTATATCTTTTACCGCAGACCAATGTTCCGGTCCTAGATTACTCTGATATCTTGCTACCATGCCCACTTCATAACAAATATCAGGTCGCGTGCACAACATTGCATACATGAGGCTTTATACTGCCAATACATAAGGAATTACCTTCATGTCCTCTACCTCTTGAGTACTCTTCGGGGACATCCTCTTAGATAGAGGAATTCCATGTTGAAAGGGTAGATCCTCTTTCTTCGAATCCTGCATGTTGAATTGCGTTAGGACAGTATCTATGTATGTGAATTGGGATATGCACAACTTTCTCTTCCCTAAGTCCCGAATGACCTTGATTCCGAGAACATGTCCTACTTCTCCCAAATCCTTCATATCAAACTGCTTGGATAACCATACCTTTACGTTCGACAACATCTTCACAAGGTTTCCAATGAGAAGAATGTCATCTATGTATAGCAAAAAAAACACTACCACACTTTCCTCACTTTTCTTGTAAACACAGTGCTCATCCAGACATTGGGTAAATCCATACGATTGGACAACCTCGTCAAAACAAATGTTACAAGATCTCGAAGCCTGCTTCAGCCCATAAATGGACCTTTTTAGCTTGCAGACCAGATGCTCTTGTCCCTTTGCAATAAATTCTTCTGGTTGCTGCATATAGATGTCCACGTCCAAATTCTCGTTAAGGAAAGCGGTCTTAACATCCATTTGTCAAATCTCATAATCCATATGAGCAGCCACAACCAAGAGAATCCTGATGGATTTGAGAATGGCTACTGAATAAAAGGTTTCCTCATAATCGATCCCCTCTTTCTTAGTGTACCCTTTCACAACAAGCCTAGCCTTGAAGGTATCATCCTTCCAATCTGTTCCTCTCTTTCTCTTATAGACCCACTTGCATCCAATGGCGCGTACGCCACTGGATGGCTCTACAAGATCCCAGACTTGATTGGAATCCATGGACTCCATCTCAGACTTCATCGTCTTTTGCCAAGACTTTGCGTCCCAATCTTGGAGTGCCTCATTTTATGTCCATGGGTCGATTTCAAGTACGTCTGGGATGGCCTCAGAAGACTCTCCCAGACCTATGAATCATTCGGGCTACCGAAAAACCCTCCCACTACGACGAGGTATTATCTGCTCAGGTGCATCATTAGTGATACGTGTTGCAGTACTTTGTGGTGTAACATCAGGTGCACTCGGTATTGAAGTACTTACTCTCTTTATCTGCTCGAGGACATGTCTACTACTGGGCTTATGATCTAATGCATAGTCTTCATCCAAGAACCTTGTATTCGTGCTAGTGATTACTTTCTGGTCCTTGGAACTATAAAATATACCACCTTTCCTTTCCTTAGAATATCTTACAAACAACCTTACTTCTGATCTGGGTTCCAACTTATCAGTATAGGTTCTCAGCACATGTGCTGGGCTACCCCAATTCCTGAGATTCCTTAGACGGGGTTTGTGCCCATACCACAACTCCAATGGTGTAGACGCTACTGATTTAGAAGATACTCTATTCAGAATGTATACTGCTGTTTCTAGGGCATACCCCCAAAAAATCATATTTGATTAAAAAATCAAATATTTGATTAAAAAATCAAATATTTGATTAAATAAAGTTCTATTTTCTGCTGCTTTGCATTTAGATAAATAGTTCATCACGGATGGACAAAAGATCATTCTTCAGATACTTGCGAAACATAAACAAATGATTCACAACCTAGACGAATATTGAACAATCCAATGGAATGGTTGTAGTGTAGCGTACAATTGATCTTGACGGATGAGTCACACTAGTACAGATTGGTGTATTGATTGGATCCCGTATAGGAGCAATTCGTTTCATACTAATCGGCGTAAACGTACTAGGCTTGGCTAATTACTGCGTTCTCTTAACCAATAAGATATAAAAAAACACATGTAATCAGTAATTACTGCTTTGATTTAACAAGGTGAGGTTTATTAATATGGACCAATAAGTGCATGGGTTGGGTAGTTATTCCTACATGACATGGTATTCTGTTATAATATTTACGATCATCATGTACTTCACATATTTGAGGTTAATGATGTCCCCAAAGTGAGTTCTGAAAGATTATTATGCTAAACCCTGCAGGTGGAATAAATTTCGACATAATAATAATGATTGACCAGTGCTAGCTTTGGTTATAGAAGTCGATTAATTTTAATTATCAATAATAAGTAAATAAAATGAACATTATATCTTAGACATGTGGAGGTAATTCGCGTGTATTAGAATATGGAGCTCAAATCGTAATTTGGGAATTAAGTTTGTAGTATTTCAATAATAATACTTTAGTGGAATGACTATATTATTCCTATTAGGCTTGGCCTATAGTTTATTCCTAATAGGAGAAGCCCAATTAATGCCTCCTTAGGGTCTGTATTGAAGCCTATAAATGCACATTTTTTCTAGTCTTGCAAGACATAACACACATAGAGATATCTAGATTCCCCTTTCCACCAAAGAAGCTATAGCGCTGTTAATTCAATAGAAGGCCTTAGGGTAGTCGATCACTCGACCACCATCGACCGTCAATCACCACTGAGAAGCACCGTGCGAAATGACCCGAGTTCACCGGAGACACCCGCGATGACCTGCCCCATCGCAAAACCAATCGATTCTGCCTCGTTGTTCCCGAAGACGGTGTGCTGCACTCGATGACACCTTGTCTGCGACATGTGTTGGCCGTGTGACCCGTCACAATTGCGCACGCCCTGTCTGCGACCCGACGCTGCACGACCACGACATTCTCGCACCCAACGATGCATATCCGTAGCTACCCGATGTCGTGCTCCCGCTATATCTCCGCGACCTGCTCGACATCAGACGACTTGATGTGCACATCCTGACGCCAAATGCAACCCGCGTGCTCCCGTCTGTACATAACGACCTACGATCATCTCGTGAAAGCTCGTCCGGCTGCCCAACAAACTTTGTGATCAGAAGACCTCCACCAAAGAAAATCTACAATGTCTTAGAGTCGGCAAAATAATAAATCGTGAGTCTTCTAATTCTACTTATAGATCTGCTGCAACACATTAGCGACAATATTTATAGATTCCAATAAGTGGTATTAGAGTTTATGTTTAATACGTTTTTGTAAGAAGTTCAAATTTTTAAGGCTTATGTGAATTATGAGTGTTCAATGCAAAGTTCAAATATTGTCGAAAAAAGATGATTTTTTTACCGGAGAAAGATGGAAATTTGACGTCCGTCTGTCGCCAGATCATGTTTTTTGCTAGAGTTTTTGTCACCGAAGAGCTGAACTTGCAAGAAAAAACAAAAAAGTTGGGAAGGAGAAGATGACAACCGGGAGGAGAGTGTGGTGGGAGGGTTTTGTTTTGTGTGTGGAAAAAGATATAAGAAAAATAATAAAATAATAAGGAATATTAGTTGTAGTGGGGTGATGTAACTTTTTTAATTTATTTATACTTTATTTTAGTAGTAGGGAGTTAAGTAAAGGAGTATAGTGATCTTAGGTAGTGAAGAAATAAATAAAAAAAAAAACTTAGAGTTTGAAACAAAAAATAAAATTGGGCTTAGGAATTTACTGGGAAAAGACCCATGATAAATCTGCGAATAAATCCCGGCAGTTGCCTCTTTCACTATTCTCACTTATGGGTGTTCATCAGTCAGTTTGGTGGACTGAACTACGTAAACAGAGTTATCCGACTCGAAAATTTTCAAAAACCGAACAGATTAAAATGTGGAGTTAAAACCGTATTTTAACCGAACCAAATTAGTCGATCGGTTTGGTCGGTTAACTGAACTTTTACAGCAATTCCAAATTTAACACATAACAAAAGGAACAACCCAAGTTTTACATCCAAAAAACATTACAACAATTCCATATCCAAATCCAACAAGTCAAACCTAAAAACAAGAGCCCCAAAACAGGTTCAGTTGTCATTCAAAAATAGCAACAACATCCCAAAAATTGCAACAAAGGCAGAAAATTAACCATTCAATTGTCCCAGAAAAAGCTTAAAATCGCCCAAGACAACAATAGAATAGACCAAAACGCTAATTGAACAGAAATAAAAAGAAAAATATTATGTTGTCACAAACCGGTATTGTCGTCTAATTCTCTTCGATGAGAGCCGCCATTGTCCCCGATGAGAGCTTCCATTCTCCCCAATGAGAGCTTAATATACTCTCTCTGAGAGACATATTACAGTCTGTCATTGCATCACGCTTTTCCCCTTCCTTTTCGCTTTTCATTTTGTTAGTAGCCTCTATATTTCATTCCTAGGATTCAGTTAGGGGCAATGGACCAACCCCCACCCAATGTCGCAGAATCATTTGACGTCACTGATGAAATTGGGAACAAGTTCAAAAAAACCGAGCTCGCTGAAGCACAGAGTGGCTTTATTGAACTAGAGAATAATGACATTCTATCAAGTGCAGAAGAATGCGAGAAGAGTTTGTTCAGCAAGGTGATAGGAGACATAAAAGCCCACCTCATTGGGCTTCCCAGAACTATGAGCGCAATTTGGCAAATCAAACTGCCGGTTGAGGTTAGAGTACTATGTCATAATTTTTTCCAGTTCATTTTTGGAAACACGGAAGACAAGAAAAAAGTAGCATCTGCGGTGAACTGGATCTTTGACAACCAATATCTAGTTCTAATGGAATGGGTAAATGGAATATGCTCTAACCACATAGGATTTTCTAAGCTAAGCCTATGGGTGCAAGTCCGCAATGTGCCTCTTGACTGGTTTAGTGCTGATGTCGGGTTGAAGATCGAGAAATTCTTTAAAAAAGTCAAAAATGTTTCTGTGATCAAAGCAGGTGGAAGTAGAGGCAATTACATTAGATTGTTCATTTCTGTGGACTTAGATCAGCCTCTACCCAGATGCACCAGGATGAAGTTGCAGGATCAACAAGTCACCATCTCATTTCATACGAGAAACTTGTTAACCTTTGTTATTAGGCATATGGATAAATCGTGCAACAAAAGACTAGCATACATAGACCAAGGTACTTTAAAAGAGGGCCAGTACGGTGAATGGATGAAAGCCTCAGATGGAGGAGGCACTTCTAAATCCACTTCAAGCACAAGTGTTCCACACTTAGCTGCATTTATCACTCCTTAACAAACTAGACAACAAGGATCCTCGAGCAAGGATAATTTTGATGCTAACCAGAGCTCAGTCAAAGAAAAAGGAGCTAATCCTAATCCTAGCCCAATGATTCACAACATAGAAGAGGTAATGGGAATTGATCATCACAAATGCTTACCAATTATTCCCTTCTCACCTGAGGACAATGCTCCAAAACCAGAGCAGAAATTATTTGCAGACAATCACACCAATGTAGGGGCATTTCAGTCCAGATTGTGACCATAGAGGAATCCTCTACTCCTGACCATGTCATGGTGGAGGTGCTAATTGCCATTCAAACTGATATTCCCCAGCTTGGAGATCAACACAGGGTCAACAAATCATCTTCAGCTCGAGGGTGGAAGAGAGCAAACTCCAAGGAAAGCAAAATTAACAAAAACACAATCAAGTCTGATTGCTCACCCAAGACAGATGATAAGCTCAAAAGAATCAGGGAAGAAGATAAAAAAGTCAGTGGATAATGTGAATCTGGAAAATGCCCTTGTCAGAGACAAGAAGAAAGCCAAGCTCTCAACTTCTAAGGTGGAGGAAGCCAACCTCAACTGGCCCCAAGTGAATAAATGAAGCTCATTTTGTGGAACTGTAGAGGCATGGGTGGGCCCTCTACAGTGTCCCATCTGAAGGATTCCTCTCGAATTCACCACCCAAGTTTTTTCTTTCTTTTAAAAACAAAAAAACAAAAAGATTTTATTAGAACAGTTAGCAACAAGTTAGGATTTGCCAGCAGATGGACAGTTGTGGATCCTATTGGTATTAGTGGAGGTCTTGCTCTCTTATGGGACATCAATGTCAATATCCTCCAAATCATCAGCCATTCTTTTTGCTATGAAGTTGAGACTGGAAGTCAAAATGGTGCTGGATCATTGTGGATCATTTTTGTCTATGCCAACATAGATAGAAGCCTCAGAAATGAACAGTGGGCTTTTCTATTAAAAGCAAAGGCCAAATGGGGTCAACAATGGATCATAGGGAGGGATTGGAATGCCATCATTCATAATGATGAAAAAGAGGAGGCAGAGAAAAGAATATGGAGGAAATGAGGGAATTCCAGAATTTTATCAGCCAGATGGGAATGAATGAAGTGGGAATCAAAGATCACCAATTCACTTGGTCAAATAACAGATCACATGAAGATTTCATCGAGGAAAGAATTGACAGAGTCTTTGGTTCTTTGGAGTGGAGTGCTGACAACCCAAATGTTGTGCTTCTAAACTGCTACAAGACCTCATCTGATCATAGTCTCTTGGTGCTCAATGAGGACACCAGTAAAGTTAACCACAGAAAGCCTAGGTTTCAGTTTGATAAACGGTGGTTAAAAAATGAGGATGTAACTGAACAGTAAATAAGTCATGGAATACTCAATGCTGGGGTACTCCTATGTTCAGATTCCAGGAGAAGATCAAGCTGACAATGGTAGCACTCCTCAAATGGAGCCAATCATTTAAATCCAATGGAGCTGACAAGATCAATAAATTATCACTGCAACTGGAAGAGATGAGATTGAAGAGTGGAGACAAAAATTGGGAAAGCTGGGAAAGAATTAAGAAAGAACTTGAAGCTGCTCAGATGTATGAAGAAGCTTTCTGGAAAGAAAAGTCCAGGAACATGTGGTTGAAGGAGGGTGATCTAAACACAAAATTTTTCCATGCGCTTACCCTCCAAATGAGAAAATCTAATTCCATTTACAGATTGATTCTTGACAGAGGAAGGGTGTGTTATACTAAGCATGAGATTGAAGATGTTGTGTGCTCCTTCTACTCAGGATTTTACATCTGAGACTACAGCTGATGATAATGAGATCATTAACCTTATTCTTACTGTGATTGATCATTCTATTAACCAAAATTTAATTGCCAAAGTGGATGTGGGAGAAATTCAAGCAGCTTTTTTTAGCATGAATCCAGACAAATCTCCAGGAGCTACTGGTATGTCTCCACTATTCTTCCAACATTTTTGGCCTATTATCAAGTATGATCTGTGTGAAGCAGTGACCAGCTTCTTTGAATCTCAAATTCTCCTGAAAAGCTGGAACCATACCATCATAACACTCATCCCCGAAAGAACCAACCCCACCACATTAAGTGATTTCAGACCAATCAGCCTCTGTGAAGTTGCTTACAAAATTATATCCAAGATATTGGTTGCTAGATTGAAACCTGTTTTACATTTGTGCGTCAGTGTAAATCAAGCTGCCTTATCCCTGGTAGGCAGCTTATGGAGAATGTAATCATGGCACATGAGGTTCTTCAATATTTCCTAAACAGGCATAGAACAAGTAACCAAGGATATCTTGCCTTGAAACTAGATATGATGAAAGCCTATGACAGACTGCAGTGGGGCTCTTTATGTACAATTATGCTCAAGTTTGGTTTCCACTCAACGTTTGTGAAGTGGATCATGAGATGTGTCACTACAGTTTCTTACTCTGTGAACATCAATGGTGACATTTGTGGCTACTTTGGTGCTTCTAGAGGACTCAGGCAAGGTGACCCTACCTCACCATACCTGTTTATTCTTGCTTCAGAGTTATTCTCACTGCTTATTAGAAGAGAGATTGCTAATGGTTGTCTGAAAAGTGTCAAAATTGCAAGAGGAGGAACCTAGATCTCTCATCTCCTATTTACAGATGATTCTTTAATCATCTGTGGTGCTGATAATGCTTCTATATGTGCTATTTTGAGAATTCTGGAATCCTATCGCAAGCATACAAGGCAGAAGGTAAATCTCTCGAAATCTTCAATATTCGTTAGCAAGAACGTCTCATGTGGTGTGCAGTCTGATATTTGCAATATCCTTCATGGTATTCAATTGCAAAAATCATCCAAATATTTAGGGATGCCATTGGGGATTGGTAAATCTAAAAAACAAACTTTTGAATATGTGGTGGAGGCTCTTAGAAAGTGAGTTGCAAATTGGAAAAATATTTACCTCTCACAAGCAGGGAAAGAAGTACTTATAAATTCTGTCCTAAATGCACTACATGTCTTTACAATGTCTTGCTTTGTGTTATCATCCGACCCGGGTAATCTGCGATTATTCGCACGAGACCACGTATTATGAGAATAGTTATCGGCATTACCCTAAAATCCCGATCACTTCGGTTCACGTTACAATCGAACTGTGACCCAACACGAGTAAAACCGACCCGCTCATTGAAGACCGACATGACCGCCAACTGAGGTCGCCATACCCAAAGCTGGTGACAAGGCGCATACACAACACCACCGCACACCACAAGATATCTCATCATTTAAGTGGGACCCGTTCACATGGCAGCCCAACAAAAAGCCACTTTATGAAAAAGCGACCGTACACCTCGAGATACGGGTCCAAAAAGATACTATAAATAGTAAATTCTTACTCTTGTACAGGGATCGCTCTCTGAACATTTGACATATATATCAAATCGCCCAACACCTTTCACCTCGGACCAGGGCCATTGTTCTCGTGTTCGATGCATGCTTTACGCTTAAATTACGTTTAAACATTCACTTAATCTCATACCAAATCGTTGTTCACAATCACATAACAACAGTTTGGCGCTAGAGGTAGGGCCCTCAGAAGATATTTGAGGCTAATCTTCGACTTATTATTCATCAGCTGCATCCTGTGTCAAGTTTACCCTAGCCATGTCCCAGTCGGAGCATCATGGTCATACCTCACAAGACGGCCATAGTCAAAGCGCCGCTCAATCCGTCGGACGCCATATGACGGTACCCAATGTGCCTGATTATGCTGCTCTGTTTCAAAATCCTGAATTTGTGCATGGGTTCACCACCTTAATGGATCAGACTGTACCTGGGATTTCGACGACGGCTCCAGGACAATATGTCATCCCTATGACTCCTATAAACCCACAAATCCCACCTACACGACGAGACGATGGTGGGGCCGCTTCTCACGCAACATCTCAGCCTCGAAGTCGAGCGTCAGAGCTACACCGAGAACAAGCAGTTCATCATGTCGTTGCCACTCGTACTCCTCTGGTGATTCCCCGTGAAGAAACTGCCGAAAGCCAATCTGGGCAACCTCGGCGTTCTCCACCTCCTACGCTGCCTCAAGCCCATTCCAATCCGGCACGGACCGACCTCCGCCAGCAGATAGAGAGAAACCGTTCGGCTTGGCAAGAATCCTCTGAGTTAGAGACCTTACAACAAAGAATTGCTGAATTGGAGAGTCGACAAAGAGTACAAATGGATCTCCCTCGGTGGGCATCCACCTCGGCGCAAGTGTATTTAGAAGTCGATTCTCCTTTGACGCCCGAGCTCACCTCGGAACCTGTACCTGGAAAAGTCAAAGTCCCTCAAATCGGACTGTATGATGGGACGTCGGATCCTGATTCCCACCTCGATAATTACACTTCAGGGATGGATCTACATGGAGCCTCGGATGCACTTCGGTGTCGTATGTTCTCTTTCACTCTGGGGCCCCGAGCTAAAAAATGGTACCACTCTTTACCTCCTCATTCTATATGAAAGTGGCAGCAGTTGAGGTCGATTTTTCGATCCTATTTCATCGGGGCCCAAGTTTGTTTAGTTCTGAAAGAATCTCTCGCTAACATAACCCACAAGGATGATGAAAGCGTTAAAGATTATATTGCCCGATTCAATGACCGAGTTCAGAACATGGAGCCATGTCATCCTAAAACCTTGCTTGTTACGGCAATTGTCGGATTGAAACCAAATTCCATTTTCCGCTAGACATTGTGCCAGAATAAGCCGAACACTTTCCAGGAATTCCTTGCTCGAGCTCAGCAACATATCATTGCCGACGAAGCAATGTCAGTCCCTGATTTTAATTTCAATCCAAAATCTTCCAAGTCAGGAACTGACGACAAGAAGAAGAACAAGTCCTTCACTGAGAAATAAAACAAGTCTCAATTCTGAGGTTATCCCTGAGGAGATGCTAATGACCCCGAAGTCAGAGCAGCCCGGAAGCAGTACACTAATGACGTAAAATTGGGATACCAAACCGTATATTCAGCTGGGGCCACTACAATTTACGATGAAATCAAGGAAAAAGGCATTCTTCCTGAACCAAAACCACTTCGGATGCCCGAGGACAAGTTGGATAAGTCGCGATACTGCGACTATCATAAATCACCAGGACACAATACTGATGATTGTCTGAGTTTATTGGAGGCTTTATTACATCTCATCGGTCATTCTCAACTCAGGAAATTCTATCGAAACACTGATGCCTAGAAATCGGGGCCGGGACATCAAATCGAGCCCTATGATGATGACGAGGACGAAGACGAGGTGCTATGTCGAAACGAATCCAACAAAAAGAAAGGAAAATATTTATGTTTACCTCAGATGTGTTTAATGTTGACACAACTGGAAACTCTCGAAGACTTAAAAGGAATCGATCCCCGAGTCCAATGCAAATCATCGTTCACCGAGTAAACACCAATAATTCGAGAATTGTGACATCTCATCGTCAAATCAAAGCCTACGCTCGACAGGCCTACAATTCAAGTAAGCAAGTTTTCACTACCAATTTACGAGTTGTGATTAATGCCCGGAATTGTCCCATTACTTTCAATATGGAGGACGCAAATCACTTTGCACATCCACATTCCGACGCTCTTGTCATTACTGTTCCGATATGCGAGATTCCGGATCACCGTGTTATGGTTGACACTGGGGCCTACTCAAGTATCTTGATTTTGAAAGCTTTCGATAAAATGGGCCTTGACCCTGCGGACATCCGACCCTGCAACGATCAAATACATGGGTTTAATGGGAGTATCTTCCGACCTATTGGCGAGATTACTTTGCCCGTCCGAATAGGTATGTCTGAACATGTCATGAAACTTGTCATGGAAACCTTCAAAGTCATCGACATCAACAACGAATATAATGCCATCATTGGGAGAAACGCCTTGTATAAACTCCGGGCTGCCGTTTCCATTTTCCATTACGCGCTAAAATTCCCCACGACGCGCAGAGAAGGCACTCATTATGGTGATCAAAGGGAAGCTCGAGAGCTCATCACTTTTATACCTCCCACCGGCGTTCACTCGGCCACTCCGATCGACAAAGAAGGTTCCCAGCCATCGACCACCTCGAAAAATGCGACTTCTGAGGTTCCAACTCCTGAACCCGAAGTCCCTCTCACCTCGGATCCCTTAGAGGAGGACCGAGGAAGACGACCCAGAAAGGAGATAATCCGAGAGGAAGACGAATTAGACCCTCGAACTCAATTCAAGGAAAAGAGCCGGAGTGATCGAGCCGAGCCCTGAGAGAAAGTAGAACTGATTTACATCGATGAACCGGCGTGCCAAAAGTCGTTACGTATTGGGAGTCACCTCCAAGAACCCATCTGATCTGAACTCGTTTCATTTCTAAAAAATAATCCCGATATCTTTGCGTGGAAACACGAAGATATGAAAGGAATTGATCCCGGTGTTGCCAGCCACAAGCTAAATCTCGATCGGATCGTCAAACCCATCGTGCAGAAACAAAGAAAACTGGGGCCAGATCATTACAAAGCTCTGGAGGAGGAAGTCAAAAAGCTCGTGGACAACAAGTTCATTAAAGAAGCCAAATATCCGACTTGGGTATCTAATCCCGTCCTCGTAAAAAAGAGTAACGGCTTGTGGCAATTTTGCATAGATTTCTCGAATTTGAATAAAGCTTGTCCGAAAGATAGTTATCCTCTTCCTCACATTGATTACATGGTTGATGCTACCTCAGGCCACGAGTTGATGAGTTTTATGGACGCTTACTCAGGTTACAATCAAATTCCCATGGATCCTGAAGACTCAGAACACACTTCGTTCTATTCCGCCCGAGGTCTGTATTGTTTTACCTGTTGGTGTTATATACTTAAGCTTTGCTTTAGTGGATATTACACTTGTTATTCCTTGATGAATGAGAATTATGTTTGGTTAAATAAGTTCCACGTTCTGTTGTTTTGCATGTAGACAAGTGGGTCGTCATCGGGCGTACCAAAGATCACTACATCAGTTACTTGCGAAACAAGAATCATTGGTTCACAACCTAGATGGAATTGAACAACCCATCGGAACAGTTGTAGTGTCAACCGTACGGTTTGTCTTGACCGATTAGTTGCACTAGTACATTTATGTATTGAACAGGATCCTAGAGAGGGATGTTTGTTTTATGCTAATCGTCGTAAACAAACAAGGCCTCAGTTAATTATTGTGTGCTCTTAACCCATAAGATATTAAATAGGCATGTG
>CACSLK010006871.1:7484-28976 GCA_902706635.1 Striga hermonthica
TTCATAGTTTAGGTCTCTTTTTATTTATGCATTTACACAAATTAATTTAAAAACTCTAATAATGATTGGTAACAAAATTTGTTATATATTGATTCAAACCAACTAATTAATAAAAGAGTCCATCAATCATGAAATCAATAAATAACACACGATCACTACATTTCAAAGATTAAGTTTTTTAGATAAACATTCATTTATATTGTCATGACGATAAACAAGAGTGAGTGTCAATCTTAAAAATTTGATGATATCAACTGCTATATTTCCAATGGTTTTTTTTTACCATAGGAATTTCCGTTGGAATATGCAAATTCCGTTAAAATTTTTATTTCCACCCCGTTGAAAAATCCACCGTTGGAATCGTCAAAATCCAACGGAAATTCCAATGAATAATTCATTCCAGTAGAATATTTTTGTTGGAATTTCCGTTGGACTCTATTGAAAATTTCCAACGGAAATAATAGTATTGAAATATCCGTTGGAATTGTCGTTGGAATAATTTTTTTTGGAATAGATTTCCATTGGAATTTTATCATTTTATTGTAGTGTGCCCAATAATCAAAGTAATCTATTAATATATAATAAGGATTAACATAATTCACTTTAAAAATAATTTCTCGTCAATTTTATTAATTATTGCCTAAAATTAGTAAATAAACAAAATTTCTATTTATTAGTATATCTTTTTTATCCATTTTTTTTTTTAGAAATACAATCAAAATATGGAATCAAAATCAAAGTAAATCTAAGAAATACACTTACCATACTTAATACACTTAACTTAAGAAATACATTTACCATACGTATTTTTAAATTTTTTTAAAATACAATATAAAATATTAATAATTAATAATTGTCAATTAAAGATTCTTTTTAAGAACAATCATATTTCTAATAATTGTTAGAAATAATTTATATATATATATATATATATATATATTAGTATTTACGTGAAAGTAACATATATGTTACTTATATGTTAACATATATGTTAATTCTATATAATAAGGATTAACATAAATTAAATTTAGAAACAATTTTCCGCCACTTTCATTAGTTATCTCCTAAAAATAGTAAATCAACTTTTTTCCCTTTTTTTTTATTAATAACATCAAATACTTTTATATTGGTAACCAATAAGGAATCAAAATCTAAATAAATTTCCTATTTTTCCAAACAATTTAGAAATCCGAATGTAAATTCGAATAAATCATGATTTTAGAAATCGTGATTTCCAAACAATTTGGAAATCCGAATAAATCTCCAAGGAAAATCATGATTTGTTATATATCATGATTTTAGAAATCTGTTCAAAATTTTCTTTGCATGAATCTGAATCATAATTCATTCGGTCTATTATTATATTATTAAATTATTTGAAACCGCATGTTAAGATTTGTATATATCGGATTTCTAAAATCATGATTTGTATATATCATCTTTTCACCAATTAGACTTTTTTCTTCATTATCGATTTGAAAAGGAAAACGAATTTTATATACCTTATCGGTTTTGATAATACAATATTATAATCATTATCATTATTTATTTTAAAAGATAGTGTTTGTCATTTATTAGATTTCAAAAGATGAAAAAATTTTCATAGTTTAGGTCTCTTTTTATTTATGCATTTACACAAATTAATTTAAAAACTCTAATAACGATTGGCAACAAAATTTGTTATATATTGATTCAAACCAACTAATTAATAAATGAGTCCATCAATCATGAAATTAAAAAATAACACACGATCACTACATTTCAAAGATTAAGTTTTTTTTATAAACATTCATTTATATTGTCATGACGATAAACAAGAGTGAGTGTAAATCTTAAAAATTTGATGATTTCAACTGCTATATTTCCAATAGTTTTTTTCACCATAGGAATTTCCGTTGGAATATACAAATTCCGTTAAAATTTTTATTTCCACCCTGTTGAAAAATCCACCGTTGGAATCGTCAAAATCCAACGGAAATTCCAATGAAAAATTCATTCCAGCAGAATATTTTTGTTGGAATTTCCGTTGGACTCTTGTTATCATCCGACTCGGTAAATCGTAATTAAAGGCCCAAAACAGCACCATAAGCGAATTTGATTCAGACATTACCATGGCATAAAGTCATCCCGGTTCGCGCAATAGACCGATACGACTCATTCGACTCAAGAAGACCGAAATGACTCATCCTCCGCCGAAGTCATCCCAAAACGAGGTCAACATAAACCGAGGTCGTCACCTCCTAAAGCAGGTGACGAGGCGCCTACGCACCCCTATCACGATCTACGAGATTTGTCATCATTCATGTGGGACCCACTGTTCCAACCGCCCACCGAAAATTACTTTATGTTGAAAATAATACACGGATCCCAATATGTGTATCAAAAAGGTTACTATAAATAGTGAGCCACTGAATTTTTGTAGGGGATCCGATTGGGAAATCCAACATTTTGATAATGAAACACGGAGCAGCCCATAAAGGCTTTTCACCTCGATCCGATTGGGAAATCCAACATTTTGATAATGAAACACGGAGCAGCCCATAAAGGCTTTTCACCTCGGTTCACCTCGGACCGGGGCCATTGTTGAGCTTTTCTTGCGTGATTTACGTTCAAACCACTTGAAATTATCTCATAATCTCCACTTTAAATCGTTGTTAAGAATCATACGACAACAGTTTGGCGCTAGAGGGAGGGCCTCATAAGTGATTTGAGGTTAATCTCCGCTTTTTCAAATAACGATTCACATCAGCCATATCCATTATGTCTCGTTCAGATCATCGTGGTAATACGTCACGAGACGGCCACAGTCGCAGCGCTGCCCACTCCGCCAGGCGGCAGGCCGTAGCTCCCCCTGTACCGGATTACGCTGTTTTGTTTCAAAATCTGGAGTTTGCACGTGGTTTTGCATCTTTGATGGCTCAAACGATCCCCGGAACATCGACGACTGCCCCGAGACATTCTATAATACCGACGACTCCTGCAAATCCGCAGAATCCACCCGTGCGGCGAGACGGCGGAAGAACTACGTCTCATGCAACCTCTCAACCTCGTGATAGAATGTCGCAACCACCTCCAGAACAAACCACACGACACACCGACGTTGGGCGCAATCCTCCTATACTTCCTCAAGAAGAAACCGCCGAAAGCCAGTCTGGTCATTCACGACGGTCACCGCCTCATGCACGTCGCCGAAACCCCTCCAACCCGGCGCAGACCGACCTTCGGCAGCACATAGAACGAAATCGGGCTCGTCAAGAGTCATCTGAACTCGAAACATTGCGACGGAGAGTTGCCGAATTAGAGAGCCGGCAACGGGCACCCGAAGACCCACCTTGGCGGGCTTCAACATCGGCGCAAGTATATTTGGAAGTCGATTCCCCCCTCACTTCGGAGCTCACTTCGGAACCTGTGCCTGGGTAAGTCAAGGTCCCCCAGATCGGGCTATACGATGGAACGTCAGACCCTGACTCGCACCTCGGTCATTATACTTCTTGGATGGATCTGCATGGGGCCTCAGACGCACTCCGGTGTCGTATGTTTTCGCTTACGCTGGGGCCTCGGGCCCAAAAATGGTACCATTCTCTACCTCCTCACTCAATTTGGAAGTGGCAACGACTAAGGTCGGCTTTTCAATCTCATTTCATCGGGGCTCAAGTCTGCCTAATTCCAAAAGAATCTCTTGCAAACATAACTCAGAAAGATGATGAAAGTGTCAAGGATTATATTGCCCGATTTAATGACCGAGTTCGAAACACGGAACCTTGTCACCCCGAAACTTTGCTTGTCATGGCTATTGCCGGACTGAAACCGAATTCGATTTTCCGTTGGACGCTGTGCCAAAATAAACCAAACACTTTTCAAGAATTTCTTGCTCGAGCTCAGCAACACATCATAGCCGAAGAAGCCATGTCGGTCCCCGATTTTAACTTTAACCCGAAGTCTTCTAAGGTGGGGACCGACGAGAAAAAGAAGAATAAGATTTTCGATAAGCAAAGCAAGACTCAATTCAGGGGACCTCCCCGAGGAGACCCCAATGATCTTGAAGTTCGAGCGGCCCGAAAACAATACGCTACCGATGTGAAGTCCGGTTATCAAACCGTATACTCTGCAGGGGCAGCTACCATATATGAAGAGATCAAAGGAAAAGGCATTCTACCGGATCCTAAACCACTTCGGATGCCTGAAGAAAAATTGGATAAGTCCCGGTATTGTGATTATCATAAATCGTCGGGGCACAATACTGACGAGTGTTAAAGTTTGTTGGCTGCCCTGTTACGTTTAATCGGTCATCCGCAGCTCAGAAAGTTCTATCGCAATACTGACCCCCAGAGACGAGGTCCAGGGCGTCAGATTGACTCCTATGATGAAGATGACGAGGAGGACCGAGGCGCCATGCCGAAACGCATCCGACAAGGAGACAAGGAAGTATTTACGTTCACCTCGGAAACACCTAATTCAGACTTTGCTGGAACTGTCCGAGGACGTAAACGAGATCGATCTCTTGAACCGATGCAATTCACCGTCCACCGTGTCAACACCAATAACTCCCGGAATACATTGTCCCGTCGACAAATCAAAGCCTATGCCCGACAAGCGTATAACTCCAGCAAACAAGTGTACACTACTGATTTGAGGGACATCCTCAACAATCGGAATTGTCCCATAACCTTTAATATGGAGGATGCTAATCACTTTGCGCACCCTCATTCTGACGCACTTGTTATCACCGTCCCAATATGCGGAGTCCCCGTACATCGTGTTATGGTGGATACTGGGGCCTATTCGAGCATTTTGATGTTAAAAGCTTTTGACAAAATGGGTCTTGATCCCGCAGACATCCGACCTTGCAATGATCAGATACAAGGGTTCAACGGAAGTATTTCGAAGCCTATCGGCGAGATCACTTTACCTGTCAGATTCGGCACTTCGGAGAATGTCACTAAGCTCGTCATGGAAACTTTCAAGATTCTGGATATTAATAATGAGTACAATGCCATCAACGGCAGAACAGCATTGTATAAACTTCGAGCTGCAGTTTCGATCTTTCACTACGCTCTGAAGTTCCCGACTACACAAGGAGAAGGGACACACTTTGGAGACCAGAGAGAAGCTCGAGAACTTATTACATTCATATCACCCAACGGAGTCCATTCCACCTCGACGAGCAATTCTCCACTACAAAGCGTCTCGAACGACACGGTGTCCGAAGAACCAAACAACCACGTCGGTGATCCTCCCACCTCGGATCCTTTGGCCGAAGACCGAGGTCGCCGACCTGGAAAGGAACCTATCCTTGAAGAAGATGAGTTGGACCCAAGAGCCCAATTTAAAGAAAAAAGCCGAAATGATCGAGCCGAACCTGGAGAAGAAGTAGAGGTAATATACGTTGATGAACCAGTTTTCCACAAATCACTGCGCATCGGGAGTCATCTCCAAGAGCCTCTTCGGTCAGAACTTATTTCATTCCTCAAACACAATTCTGATGTTTTTGCCTGGAAACACGAAGACATGAAGGGCATCGACCCCGGTGTCGCTAGCCACAAGCTAAACCTCGATCGAACAGTCCGTCCTGTTGTTCAGAAAAGAAGAAAACTGGGGCCGGATCGACAGAAAGCACTGGAAGAGGAGGTCAACAAACTCATCGACAACAAATTCATTAAAGAAGCCAGATATCCGACATGGGTCTCAAATCCTGTCCTTGTTAAAAAGAGCAACGGGCTATGGAGACTGTGTATCGATTTTTCTGATTTGAACAAAGCGTGTCCCAAGGACAGTTATCCACTCCCACATATAGACTACATGGTTGACGCCACGTTGGGACACGAGTTGATGAGTTTCATGGATGGTTACTCCGGCTACAATCAGATTCCGATGGATCCTGAAGATTCCGAACACACCTCGTTTTATTCGGCCCGAGGCCTGTACTGCTATACCATGATGCCTTTTGGGTTGAAGAACGCCGGAGCCACTTACCAACGCCTCGTCAACAAAATGTTTGCCGCGATGATTGGTCATACTATGGAAGTTTACGTCGATGACATGCTCGTCAAGTCGGTGCACGCTTCTGATCATATAACACACCTTCAAGATATGTTTGATATCCTCCGATCTTATTCCATGGTCTTAAACCCCAAAAAATGTACCTTCGGAGTTGAATCAGGAAAGTTTCTGGGCTATATGGTTAGCCAGCGCGGAATTGAAGCCAACCCGGCCAAGATAAAAGCCATCCAAGACCTAACTCCCCCGACTTCGGTTAAAGGTGTCCAGGCCCTAACTGGCCGACTTGCCGCTCTCAATCGGTTCATTTCCAAATCCACAGACCGTTGCAAACCTTTTTTTGAAGCAATCAAAAAAGGAAAGCGCTTCGAATGGACCGAAGAATGTCAAAAAGCCCTTATCAGCATCAAGGAAACACTCACCTCTCCGCCGACGTTACAAAAGCCGAGGCCCGAGGAAATGCTGTTTTTGTACCTCGGAGTCAGTGATTCGGCAATCAGCGCTGTTTTAGTACGCGAAGAAGGAACCCTTCAATCACCCATTTACTATATCAGTAAAGCCTTACATGATGCCGAACTACGTTACCCTCCGATGGAAAAGTTGGCGTTTGCACTTGTAATTGCAGCCCGGAAATTGCGACCTTATTTCCAAGAACATTCTATAACTGTCCGCACTTCATATCCATTGCGCCAAGTCCTACACCGACCCGACACCTCGGGATGCATGATAAAATGGGCGATTGAACTTGGACAATTCGACATCCATTACCAACCGAGGACCGCTATCAAGGCACAAGCCTTATCCGACTTTATCGCCGAATTCACTCCGGCCATAGCAATTCACCATGATGATCAACCATGGGTTCTTTATATCGACGGTTCTTCGACAGCCAACCGAGCCGGTGCAGGAATAGTCCTAGCGAATCCGAAAAACCGATTATTCTGTCACTCGGTGAAATTTCTTTTCCCAGCGACAAACAATGAAGCCGAATACGAAGCATTGCTATCCGGATTAAATTTGGCTGAATCCATGAACGTGAAATACCTCAAAGTCTTCTCAGACTCTCAACTTCTTGTCAACCAAATCAATGGTTCATACGAAGTCAAAGAACCTCGGTTAACACCGTATCTCTCTTTGGCAAAGCAAAAATTATCGAAGTTCTCCGTTGACGTCGAACACATCCCCCGAACTCTTAATGTTCAAGCAGATGCCTTATCTCGATTGGCCTCCAGTACTGGGATGGAAAGCGTGGAATATGTCCAAATCGGACAACAAGAACAACCGTCAACCGCCCTTTCCGAGGTCGTGACCATCAATCCGGTAACATCATAAAAACCACCAACTTGGATGGATCCTATTATCCACTACTTTGAAACTGGGGCCTTGCCCCCGGATCCTAAAAAAGCTCGGACACTTCGGATTCGAGCAGCTCGGTACACATTGGACAATGGAACTTTGTTCAAGAGAGGGTATTCCGTCCCACTTTTAAAATGCGTAAATGAATCTGATTCCCGATATATTCTTGAAGAAGACCATGAAGGAATTTGCGGAAGTCACCCCGGCTCACAGGCTTTATCTTACAAAGTCTTACGACAAGGTTATTATTGGCCGACCTTAAAGACCGATGCCGCTACATGGGTTCGTAAGTGTCCGAAATGCCAAATGTTCGCGCCCAACATCCACCAATCTCCCGAGGAGCTCAAATCAATCTACAGCCCATGGCCCTTTGCCAAGTGGGGAATCGATCTCATAGGTCCCCTGCCAACTGGGAAAGGAGGCGTCCGATTTGCTATCGTGGCAGTCGATTATTTTACTAAATGGGCCGAAGTCGAACCGTTAGCCACGATAACCGAGCAGAAAGTCGTCGATTTTGTGTGGAAATCAATTATCTGTCGCTTCGGGGTGCCGAACTCAATTATTACCGACAACGGTAAACAATTTGAAGGCAAACGACTTGAGTCCCTGTGCGAAGAATACAACATCAAGCACTTTTTCTCTTCGCCTTATCACCCGCAATCCAACGGTCAAGTCGAAGCTGTGAACAAGCTCATAAAAAACGGCCTCAAAGTCCGACTTGACGCCGCTAAAGGAGCTTGGCCTGAAGAGTTGCCACACATCCTATGGGCCTACCGGACTACAACTCGAATTTCTACCGGCGAGACCCCGTTTTCCTTAACCTACGGCTCAGAAGCCGTGGTCCCAGTCGAACTCGGTGAGCCGACGTATCGAGTTCAACATTTTACCGAAGAGACCAACTCGGAAAATCTGAAAGCTAATTTGGACCTGCTTAACGAACATCGCACCCGTGCGGAACTCAAAAATGCTGCTTACAAACATAGAAGTGAAAGATATGTCAATTCTAAACTTAAGCCTCGTTCATTCCGAGTTGGAGATTTGGTCCTTAAACGCGTAATGGGGTCGGACCCCGGCCCACTCAGACCGAGGTGGGAAGGACCTTTTCAAGTCATTGAAGTCCTACCTCATGGGGCCTACCGAATCGCTCACCCTGATGGAGCTCCGCATCAATATCCATGGAATGCTGTTTTCCGAAAGAAGTTCTATCAATGAACGGTCCGAAGTCGGATAACCGACTTTTCTTTTGCACGGACCTTCCCATTTGCTTCGTTGAAGGTACGAAGTAACTCTTTTGATGTACTGAAGGCCTGTCAGCTTTCGCTTTTGAAAATCCGAGCAGCAGCTCGATACCGATGTAAAAATTTTTAAGCTCGGTTCTATGAATATCTTGTACCGATGTAAGCATTGCGACACTCGATCTTGCTGATACCCCATAATATATCCGAACTCCAAACATGTTTCGGATGGGGGTGACGCTCGTCAAACGCCATTTCAACACACATGACTTGGCGGGTCCCGAAAATTACCGAATACAGAAGATATAAATCGGATGGGACCGTTCCATAATCGAACTCTGACGAAGTTCGGTGAAGTATATTTTATTTCACGTACAGCCCTAAGAATGTGTTAAGTTTCGTGAGTTATTTGAAAACTCGCATATCGACTTGCGCCTGTGGCTGAAATAATTACAAAACCAAAGATCAAAGTGGAACTCGGAAATTATTCTTACAAACGCTCACGACTCGGTTAATGATATAAATACATCCGAGTTGGAGCAATTCGTTTTATAATCCGAACCGAGTTGAACACTTGGTCGGAAAAATTGCTGAAATTTGTACAGCAAAACATAAATCAAAGTATATATTATGCAAATACACCATATAAATATATCTTAAAAATGTTGAACAAACCCTTACATATGTCCTACTAAGGGAATCAGCTACCTGATATCCCCGACTACATATTCATATATTTCCTACTAAGGATGCCAACATGCTGGCACCCCGATATCTTATTGCAAATATTAATAGTGCAAACAGTATAAAAGAATACTTCTAAACTTCACGCCGCGTCGGTCGTCTTTTCCACATTGCCTCCAGTACCGCTGCCTTCCCCGACGTCGGTCCCTGAAGACAGTCGCTCCAAGACTCGCGACTCCTTTGCCTTGGCAGCAGTTTCAATGGCTTCATCTGACACCGGAACCAACTCATCACGAGGATCGTGCACCTTATTGGAATCATCCTCAGCCGCGCGTGATGACCTTGACAACCTCGACCTCCTTGTCGGCCGACTTGGACTTCTCCTCAATGTAGGCCTTAACCCTACTCTGAATCTGCTCCGGGGTCATATCGTCGAAATGCTGTTCGACTTCCACGTCGGCAAGAGTTGAGAGATATACGTTGGCCAGCTCCTTCCTCTTCTCCTTCTCTCCTTCCAAAATCATGTTAACATAAGCACGTCGGAGAAGAGCGGCTCTGTCCTCGGAAAGCGGCGGCAGGTCAGGGTTCGCATTCATCTCTTCGGATCGGCGGAGCATCCAAACACAAAATTCTCGTTCGTCCTCATCAGCCTCCACGTGCATCCCCTTAATCTCGGTGTCAAAGCCATATTTTGCAAGTTTGTGGAATAGGAATAAACGGATATCGTTGATGTCATAGTAACCCGCATCATAACGCTCAATGACCCATCAAAGATTCAAGTAGGTGTTCATTTCAATCTCGAGGTCAGGCCCACCGACTTCATCATCATCACCGGCGTCAACAGCCTCCGCCCCGGTATCATCAACGGACTTCGGTTCTACGGCTGCAACAGAGTCCTTCCCAGCTTGAAATCCGTTCTCATACATGAACTCCCCATATGCCGACTTCTCTCTCTCGAGTTTAGCCATTTCGGCCTGATGGGCATCCTTCTGCCGACCTACAAGCTCACGGACCTCGGTATACTCTTTGCGAGTTGTTTCATGCCCCGCCTTTTCATCTGACAGCGCCTTCTCTGTTTCCTCCAATTTGGCCTCTGAAGCTTTGGAGTGTTGCTCAGCCACAGCGAGGCGCGCCTTAAGATCGGCCACCTCGGCCTCAAAAGCTTTTTTCTCCTCGGACAGCGCCGAGATTTCAGCCTGCGCCAATTCCAACTGAGTAACTTGTTCAGAAATCTTACCTTTCAAGTTGGCCTCCGCTTTAGCCGACTCCTCCCTCAGCAAGGCGATCATCACATCCCGGGCAGCAATGGTGTCTCTTTTTCCATCTAGTTGAGCCGCAATCCGGCTATGATCATCTTCAGCAGCAGCGAGGCTGACTAAAGCCCGGCCCAAACACGCCTTAGCGTAATTTAACTTGTCGACGCTTGATAGGGACGAAACTCCCACTTCGGACCTCGGGTCCCACACCATCAAAGGCACTCTTGCTGCATTTTTAGCATTCTCCGACATATCGATTCGTGAAGACATATGCGGGAATTTGACTGACTGGAACGTGGTGAACCACTCCTCCACAACGCCTTCGGGTACCTTCACTTTGGCCGCCCTCTCTTCGTCAATCGATAAGAACGACTTCTCAAACAAGGGTGACTCATCAACCTTCCTCTCAACGGACTTGTGACCGGAGTCATGTTTTCTCTTGGACCTCTTCTCTGCTCCAGACGAACCCCCCACGTCGGCTGTCTTCACCAGTCGTCTCTTCTTTTTCTTTTCCAACTGAGCAGACTCCCCGGACTTCGGCGATGAGGGTAACTTCTCCTGCACCTCTTCTTGAACGGCGTTATGCGGCAATTCAACCAACGCTACCTCAGTTCCAGCCGCATCAGGTTCCGGCTCCGCCTGGTTAATCGCGACCGCATTCACAACTGGTGGCACCTCGGTAGCGGTCGCCTCTTGTAAAGACCTCGGGCTTCCCGGAATAGCAGCCGAAGTCGCGCTCGACCCTACTTCGGTCGATTTTTTATCAGAATTCTTTTGACCAGCAGTTCTCTTCACCAAGGCGCGAACTAAGTCCCTCCTCATGATGTTGTTTAAACGCAAATCTCGACTTTTGCCAAACTTGGATTGCAAATCCTTGTTAGGATATTTACGCCTGAACTCCTTAGCCTCCTTGACTGTATTATAGCCCAGGAATCCGAGGAGCGGATAGTATACTGCATTTAAATATAAAACAATTAGAATTATTCACAACTGGTCGACATACATAGAAATGCTGGTAAAGCCAACAGCTATGGAAGGTTCATTACCGGGGTCAAACTTGACAGTAGAAACTCCAGGAGACAAACCAGCAGCTTCAAGCTTCGGATCCACCACAAGCTTACGATAATCTCGTACCTCCTTATCTAGGCCGGCGAGTGTAATTAGTTTCCCACCGAACTCAGGACTCAACTTCGGCTCCTTCTGCTTGGTCTCTTTTTCTACAAAGGGCAAAAGTTCCGACCTGTTAGTACACAGAACAAGACAAAATCAGAAAGATATATCCGAATTGAAAAAGGAAATAAACTCACTTGCTCCAGAATGAATTAACATCGGAATCGTCATCCCGTCAATCCGAGGTTCATGGAAGAAGCTCTCGGATTGCCACTCTCCCCTAATCCATAACCACTCTTCCTGGAATCCATGGAGAGTTTCTGGGATATCGGTTATTATCTCACCGACTTTTAAACCATGTTGTGGCTTCGCCCCGGCAAAGAAACAGCACGACGATTCCGCCACATGCCTCCTCGGACTTTTCTTAAATGCAAAGATGCTCCTAATTTCCTCACACGATGGCAACCCCTCACCCTGCTCGTGCAGCAACACCATCAGACCGATTATCTTCTTCCAACTATTAGGAGTAATCTGACACAGCGGTAATCCCCAACTCCGAAGATACTCCGTGATCAAGTTCGGCAACCGGAATCTTAATCCCGACCTCAGACTCTCAACGAAAACTCCAACACACCCCGGAGGAGGACTGGTTATTCTCTCCCCCGAATATGGAGCAAAAATTCTCACCGAGGATGGGATCCGAATCTGCTCCCGAAGCATCACCACATCAGCATCAGTCAAAATGCTTGGCTCGCCTTCAAAATCGACCGCAGGATCAGGCCACGTCTTCACCGGTCTCCTCCAGTGAGGCACCTCAATGTCGGCCGCGTTCTCTTCGACCATCCGATCACCATCCTCGTCATCAGGCTTAATATCCAAATGCCCTACCAACATCGGATCCCACCGATGATACTCAAAGGCCAATTCGACCAGTTGCGAATCATGATACACATCCAAGGGAACCGACTCAGTACTCGAGGAACTTGCTACCGCTTTACCCTTTCCCTTCAATGCCATCGCACAATAGAACAAAACGCAAAAGAAATAAAGGCAGAATTAAAGAAGGAACTTACCAAAAAAATCCACAAACACACAGTGCGCAGGAAACGACTCTCGAACTCACAGGAATTTCAACAACAATGTTACTGGATGCAAAAGCTCAAGAATTGAAACAAAAGTGAAGAAAAGTTTATCAGAAATCTCAAAGCCCTATTTATGGCCCTAATTTTAGACCGTTAACCTTCCCTATAGACGGCACGTGTAATCGACACGACCTTTCTTCCCCAAACGGCGCAACCAAGTAACTATTATTTTATGAAAGTAGCCGTTACTGTAATTAAGGCCATTACGACGCGACCCTTCACTTTTTATCTTTACTGCGTTTCACCGTTACGTCTGTTCAAGCCTCCTTCATAACTGTCCGTGATGTACCCAAATTTGAAGTGTTTCCACCTCGGACTACAATCTTCACTTCGGAACAAGCAACTCACTTCGGTTACCTCGGTCACGTCGGGATACCGAAGACGACGAACACTCAGCCGCTAACTTCGTACCGATTCGAAGCCTCTAGATGTTTGGCAATATCGATGATCATCACTCCGTATGCCCACCGATATTGGGGGCCTCTCTGTTATCATCCGACTCGGTAAATCGTAATTAAAGGCCCAAAACAGCACCATAAGCGAATTTGATTCAGACATTACCATGGCATAAAGTCATCCTGGTTCGCGCAATAGACCGATACGACTCATTCGACTCAAGAAGACCGAAATGACTCATCCTCCGCCGAAGTCATCCCAAACCGAGGTCAACATAAACTGAGGTCGTCACCTCCTAAAGCAGGTGACGAGGCGCCTACGCACCCCTATCACGATCTACGAGATTTGTCATCATTCATGTGGGACCCACTGTTCCAACCACCCACCGAAAATTACTTTATGTTGAAAATAATACACGGATCCCAATATGTGTATAAAAAAGGTTACTATAAATAGTGAGCCACTGAATTTTTGTAGGGGATCCGATTGGGAAATCCAACATTTTGATAATGAAACACGGAGCAGCCCATAAAGGCTTTTCACCTCGGTTCACCTCGGACCGGGGCCATTGTTGAGCTTTTCTTGCGTGATTTACGTTCAAACCACTTGAAATTATCTCATAATCTCCACTTTAAATCGTTGTTAAGAATCATACGACAACAACTCTATTGAAAATTTCCAACGGAAATAATAGTATTGAAATATCCGTTGGAATTGTCGTTGGAATAATTTTTTTTGGAATAGATTTCCATTGGAATTTTATCATTTTATTGTAGTGTGCCCAATAATCAAACTAATAATGTTGTTTACAATTAGGTTTTTAATAACATATGATTTTTTCATACCCGAACATTTTATGAGCATTTTCTGCCCAAAACATTAATTACCTACTATAGATGAAAATAATATAAAATGATCTGAATAAAAATAAATCATTAATTGCATAATTTTCATATAACTCAATTTTCGGTTTGTGTTTGTTTTAGTAACTTCTTAGTTTTATTTAATTACGTTGATAGTGGTTTTGTAGGCAAAGATTATGTAAATAATTATATGTAGTCGATTTTGGAACTCTTATTTATCAAGGATTCTTTTTTATTTTAACAGATTTATTAGAATCATTGATTTGGATTAGCATTAAAAAAAATTATAGTAATATTTAAATTTACATGGCGTCAATTTTGGAATTCTCATTTGTAAGAATTCATTTTTATTTTATCATATTTATTAGAACCAACAATTACAAAATATAAATTTATATTAATATTTAAATATATTTATATTAATACTTAAATATTAAATATATTTTTCATTGTAGCAGATTTTGAGAATAAACGATTTTATATGAGATATATACAAATCTTTTTTTTTTAGATATACACCAATTCCATTTATTGGTATTCTTTTTGTCAATTGTTTTTAAAAGGAAAATTTTCAAAATTTTATATAGTAAATCGATTTTTTGTTTTTGTATAAACAAAATATAAATTTATTGCAAAATTTATATATATATATATATATATATATATATATATATATATATATAGAAATTTACTACCTAAAAAGTTGTTACATATATAACAGGAAAGTTGTCCAATTAAAAATTGTTCAGTTTGAAAATATGTAACAAGTTGTCATACATTCAATTAAAAATTGTTCGGCTTTAAAAAATTAGCCTGAAGTAATGTCTAATCACTAATATTTATATTTTATATCTACTATATATAATCTCTATCATAAAATTAGTGTGATGTAATATTTAATGTTTTGTATTATTCATACATATTTTTGTAGATATACACCAATTCATTTGTCCAACTGTTGTATAAATTATCATATTACAAATAGATCCATCTTAGACTTCAATTTAAGTTCCAGCGCCACCAGTTCCTTCTGATTTTGGGGTTCCATTTAACAGTCATGGTCAGTCTATTTGTATAAAAAATATATAAATATTAGTGAGTGTTATATAGCTAATCAAGTATAATCGATATTAAACTAAACGCTCATTGTCTGATTGCCTAAGTAAATTATCATATTATAAAAAGATACATCTTAGGATTTCATTTAAGTTCTAGAGCACCAGTTTACTTCTAATCTTAGGGTTTCATTTAAGATCAGGGTCAGTCTTTATGTGCGTTGGCATATTATTAAAGAAGTCGGTTATTAGCAACAACCGATTATATGTTGTTGTTTTTACGTGTAAGTGATAGATAAGAGATATGCATTGGCATGTATTTATAAAAATCTTTTTCTGATCACGATCAATTGTATGTTGTTACGCGTGTAAGTAATAGGTCAAGAAGAGTCAAGGTCAACATTTATTGTACGTTGGCATGTTAAGTAATAGATCAAGAAGAGTTAAGGTCAACATTTATTGTACATTGGCATGTTCTTAAAGAAATCGAATTTTCAGTCACAGACAATTATGTTGTTTGTTTCGCGTGTAAGTAATAGAAAAGTGTTGTTAATATTAGTTTGTAGGGACGACGAGTTGCTCAGTTATTGAACAAATAATGTTGTTTATAAGAAAGTTTAAATAATATATTTTTTTACATGAGGAACATTTTATGCTTTGATAATTTTCCTACGAATTATCACTCTTTTATTTATTAATACATTTTAATTTTTAATATTCTCCAAAGTAAATAAAGCCCGTGCATCGCACGGGTTGCATACTAGTCTTCATGAATGAAGAACCATTAAACTCAAGATGAAACTTATGTTTAATTAATCCAAGACTAATTAAACCAATAAGTTTCAACAAACCATAGAATAAAGTTTCAACAAAAAAATAAAATATTACAAATATTTCTTACAGACTATCATAAGCTATACAGGAAATGAATAAAGTCTATCATCTAGCTGTTGTTGCTTTCATCAATGTTGGTATCTTCTAGAATGTTGCAATTTAGTGCTGCAGATTTTGAAGTATCTGGTGACTCTAATGATATTTCTTCACTCTTACGAGCCTGAAGTCCTGTATACCGTGCAAGATCAATCCATTGCTGCACATTTAAGAAAAATAAGATATTAGTTGTCTACTAAAATAGCATGTGATAAACATAAACAGACCTCTTTTTCATTGGAAATCAAATCTGGTAACATATCAGACAAGTTGTTTGAACATGAATTTGGATTCTGAGATGCAATTTGAACAAATATCATCCCTATTAAGTAACGTAAGTTTGAAATTTAAAAAATCATGATCATTCTATTACATCTTAATGTCTTATCATTGTAACGCCTAATCATAGAAAGAAAAAAAAAAAGTTGTGCCATGCATAGCCAAACACAAAAGATAAACACTTCCGAAAAGAACAAGTGGTTTCCAACCTGGGTTCCCCAATAAGAGTTTATTGTTCGAGCCACAAAAGATATCAAATTTACAAGCAATTCCTGGTCAATCTGTTCTGAAATCCGGTGCTCCACTATTCCAGCAATAACCTGAACAAATAAAGGGGAATGCAATATATTCATTATGCACTTGAAGAGAAGTAATCAGATGCTTTCGGTTGCAAATAAAAGAGAATTTTTGTTCTTAATTTCCACATTCTGTTTCAGTATTTTCCTCAGTATATTGAACAACGGTAACTCATACCGAGTTAAGCCGTATTATTACAGAAGAAAAACATTGGTTATCTGGCATAATTAAATATGCCATTTCCACATCGTACAAATGATAAATTATGACTTCCACACTGATATAGAAGTGATAAAGATGACATGCGGGACAAAAGAAAACGTGAATCTAAGGGAGGAAGTATTGTGACAAGTCTTAAGAAATAGTACCTCATCGTAACAATAAAATGATAGAAAGAATGATACCATAATTTGCTTCATGAAAAATCACAAAATATTCGTTTTCATTTCCGCACAAGAAAGGAAATGTTTAAGTGCCGGGAAACTGAAAATGTCTGACGAACCTGATAGCGCAGATTTGCTGATGTTCCAAGAAAGGTGCTATAAACAAAGGCTGTTTTCAGTATAGGCGATCGTTTATTCAATTGCTTCATGTTTGGATTAAGAAATTTCCGAAGGGTGTTGAGAATATTAGATGAAGCCACAGCCCCAATGCTAGATATGAATCCAACACTTGCCAGTTTGAAACCACCAACAAGCACTGATGCGATTCTATGATTGACATTCCAGTCTTTCCCTGCAAGATTTTTCTGGAATGCATTGTCTGGAATGGATCCCAAAAGGCATTTGACCGCTTCCAAGCTGTCAGGGGCATTAACATCATTAACAGTCGGGAGGAAAGACAACGTCGGGGCCGGAAGCCACACGGTGAAGAAGTCGACAACTATTCCTCTTAATGTATCTGTTGCAACATAATCGAGCTCTTCGAAGAAATTCTCTTTCCGCCTCTCATACTGAGCTAAGAGGGTAGTTGTAATTGATATAGCCTCTTCTATAGCCAATCTATTGAGAAATTTAGGATCTGCCAGTAACCTTTCCCTGAAACCCTGGGCAACAGAATTCACATGATGAACATCAAAACTTTCTTAGTTACAAACAGACAAGGATCATCTACAAACAGAGTACCTGGAAACGGTGAGTCAATTCGGATATGATGGGATACTGCTCCAAATCAAAGAAATTCTGTAATACTTCTGGTGATACAAGACCGAGATCTAGTCCAGTCTGAATGTCCTGATATACATACTATAAATTTGTCAGAGCAATATCAACTGAACATGTAAGATGGATGATGAATATCTTAGCACAAGTTCCAAGACTTGTACGATGCAAATAAAGAAATGAGTAGTTTGAATCCTTAGATGTAAACCAATTATGTGAAGAAACTGTATAAAAGTAAAAGGCATCAACATATGAATGTTTACTTTATTAATTCATTTCAAGCCATTACAAAGTAGTTTAGTTGCAATATTGAAGGACAGAGGCTTTCAAGGATCGGGTAATGCCTACTGCACTTGAACACCCCTTTTATGTCTTCGCCAATTAGTTAGAGAAGACAAGAATACTAAGTTTGGAAATAGCAGTTTCCAAAAATTAAAGAATCAATGAGGTCCCGGCATTTGCCAAGAAACAATAACCACCAAATACTCCCAAAAACTTGAGTTATTTTATTAGCAAACCTGTGGTAAAGCTTCTCTCGTTCTTCCTGCTGCATTCATAACTCGAGCAATTTCAGCACGGTCGAAACAGTTTCTACTGCACGGCCTGGCTGCAGAATACCACAAGAAATCTGCTACGGGTACTTCACCCTCCCGCCTTATGTATTGCCTTTCAGGGTCAAGTAATACTACCACTTGATTTTTCTTTTGCATTTTCCTTGAAATTCTTGCAGGCAATCCAGTTCCTCTTGACCCGTAAGTGACATGACTAGCGCCTGTAACTACTACCAGCATGCCTGTCGATCCACCATCCACCAATGCTTGTAAAATGACCTGTGACATCGTGTAGTCCTCAACTGCTTTTGCTTGAATTGAAAGGTATGAAGTTGGACCGTAAGAAGAAGGTTGACTGGTAAAATTTAATTCAATTGATGATCTCCTGGAGATAGAAGGGAATCCAGAGATGAAGCCTGAACCAGCTGGAGGAGCATATTTCCTACGATCAGCTTTTGAGAGCCCATGAACTCCTTCAGCTTGAACTGTGCGTAGGACCTATTCAATCAATAAATTGTAGGACTATAGGTTGCCATCTAATTTCCTCACATTGATATGTTATGAACTAAATAATTTATCAAGGTAGAAGAGGGATAAAAAAATTATAACAAGGTAAACCTTCTGAATCCTTGAACAGCAAAGGCAAGTTACTTCTGAAGTCTTTTGCTAATTTGTTGGGGCTTTAGAGATGATTGCGATATTGTTTAAGTGCATTGTAAAAGATATAGAATTTGGAATCTGCACAAGCTGAAACTGTCCCATGACAATATCTTCTGAATAACGATCCTTGTCATTAGACATATGTAAACGGAAGAAAGCACAAATTTTTAGTGAAGTAACTGTCCCAGAGCATTATGCTCTGCTACAGTAAGTTTACATAATCCTATAGGACAGAACTGAGACAGGTAAACTTCACATCTAAATGTGGTGGTCAGTACCTCAAGTGGGACACCACATGCAACCAATCGTATCCCAAAATCGCGGCAGTAAGTTAATAGAGGCTCATACTCTTGCCAGCGCTGAGATGACCAATATGTTACACAAGACTTGAGTGCCTCTCCGTCGATCCTTCAATCAGTTAATAAATTTTCAATAAGAGAACAGGTAGATGGAGGTATCTCCCCTAAAACCTAAATTTAGTCCACGTGACAAAAATCGAAGTTGGAACATGAACTGCACATCATGACATACAGAAATGTCAAGAGTACTGAACAACACATCAATTCGGAGAACTAATCATTTGATTTTGCATTAAAAGAAAAAGAAACATAAACCATCCAATTTAGGACACACGTATCAATACATGAGGATTGAATCTAATATCAACTGAAACAGGAGATCAACAATATTCCAAACCAAAAAAAAAAAAAAAAAGAGCATACATTAAACCATCCAAGAAACTTGTTATTAAACTTGCAGAGAGAAATTTTACCTTCTATCCATAAACCGGTTAAGCTGTTCCTGCAAATCACAGGGAAATGCCTCCATAGCCAAAGACAAGTGCCGCTTAGCGTTCACACATCTCTTCCTCAAATTCCTCACAATCTCAAGCTCCAAATCTTTATCATCTGGAATAGGAACCTGCTCTGCCTCCCCTAAGTACACAATCCGCGCATCCATCATCTTCTCCCAAACCTTACTTTTGTCCTTCCCCAGCGCCATCGGCTCTCCTATCGCCGTGGCGTCATAGATCCTCGAATTTACCACCTCCTCCTTGGCCGCCTCTGGCGATTCCGCCGCGCCATCAGAACTCAGAGCTGACTGCTCAGGAGCTTGACGAGCCTCCATATGGCTTTCCGTCTCCGGTCGCTCCTCCGCCCTGGCCACCGCCGATCGGAGAGCGTATGCTCCGGCGGCAATGAATGGAGTAATAAGCACATCCCGCCGCTTCGTTAGACGCGTCTCGCGGGAGTGTTCCGGAGAACGCTGGCAGAAGATCGGAAGGCTGAAGTGGCGGCGGCAGTCACCGCAAGTTTTACTGGCAGTTATATATAAACACGGTGGTTTTACGCATAGAGCGCGAGGCTCCATTAATTTTCTTTTCTTATGGCTTTTTCTAATCCCGGTAGAGTTGGTGCCGCTACGCCATTTTTTAGCTAGCAAGCTAGCAGGAGGACAACAACCAGAGAGAGAAGTAGTAATTTCATTTTCGGCGTCGAAAATTAATTTCAATGGGAGATTTTATGAACTGATCTTATGGTGGATTTAAAAGTAGTCTGGTTTTATTTTAATGGATGAAAACGGAAGCAGGGCCTCTGGAGTGGCCACACAAACTGCAGATATATGCTGTGAGATTATGAGCCCTTGGATTAAACTCAAAACTTCTTATATTGTTTTCTGAATAATTGTGGCCTACAATAGAAACTAGTAAATAAATTTTGAGTTAGGATAAAACTTAGGGTTATGCGGAGTTATGGGGCTCTTTAGGGTCTTAGCTTGGCGTGGGATTTGGAGTTTCGGCAAGTGGATGCATGAGTCGATAATGCAAGTGTTGTAGGGTTTAATGAATTGTTGGATGAAGTACCGGGGGTGCATGCGGGCTTGATTTTGGGTATCCAGGACTTATTGAATCGTTCTTGGACGGTCTAGGCGAAACATCTATACTGCGAAGCGAATTTGCGGCTGATATAGCCACAGCTAGTACTGCCGGCTCGACCGGTAGTATCTGATATAGCATGTCGTACCCGACCGGTTTTTGTGGATATATATTGAAAAATACGCTTATACATGGGCTAAGACACTTGATATGATAATATGGGCCGAGCCCAACCTAGGCCAGGCCCAACATGGACTATAAGGTACACTCCCCCTATAAAAAGGGGGAGGAGGTACTCATTTCCGCTCATTCTCTATTCATTCTCTACACCTCCCTACTCTTGTTTGTATAATTTTGGGTATTTGGTAATCGAGCTACCCGACCTCGAGTCGTTCTCAAAGGAAGACTGTTCGGAGCGTCGTTTACTATTTAGTCGTCAATTTCACAAGACCAAAAAAATAAAAAAAATAAATTCCTAAACATTCTAATCAAAGGATTGTTGGGATTATTTATAAATACGCTAATAAAATAGACAAAGCAAATTGAAATATTATCACTACAAACCTCTAGCCTCCGAACCGGATCACTAAGATTACTAAAATGAGACCGAACAACCTTAACTTCCGAAAACGGATCGCTAAGGAT
>CACSLK010006891.1:3099-18586 GCA_902706635.1 Striga hermonthica
AAAATGTAAGCAACGTCTCTGGAAAGACTTGTTTTCGAACACGACACCATTATTTGATGTGGATAACATATATTTATCGCCCCATCGTGTTTTGAAGGAAAATGGTACACATTTAAGAAAGTTGAGGAAAATAAGGGTAAATAGGGGCAAGTATGTAAAATGTAAGCAACGTCTCCGAAAAGACTTGTTTTTGAACACGACACCGTTGTTTGATGTGGATAACATATATTTATTGACCCATCGTGTTTTGAAGCAAAATGGTACACGTTGAAGAAAGTAGAGGAAAATAAGGGTAAATAGGGGAAAGTATGAAATATGTAAGCAATGTCTTCGGAAAGACTTGTTTTCGAACACGGCATCATTATTTGATGTGGATAACATATATTTATCTCCCCATTGTGTTTTGAAGCAAAAAGGTACACGTTTAAGTAAGTCGAGGAAAATAAGGGTAAATAGGGGCAAGTACGAAAATGTAGGCAACGTCTCCGGAAAGACTTGTTTTTGAACACAACACCATTATTTGATGTGGATAACATATATTTATCGCCCCATCGTGTTTTGAAGCAAAATGGTACACGTTTAAGAAAGTCGAGGAAAATAAGGGTAAATAGGGGCAAGTACGAAAAATGTAAGCAACGTCTCTGGAAAGACTTGTTTTCGAACACGACACCATTAGTTGATGTGGATAACATATATTTATCGCCCATCGTGTTTAGAAGCAAAATGGTACACGTTTAAGAAAGTCAAGGAAAATAATGGTAAATATGGGCAAGTACGAAAATGTAACAACATCTCAGGAAAGACATGTTTTCGAACACGGCACCATTATTTGATGTGGATAACATATATTTATCGCCCCATCGTGTTTTGAAGCCAAATGGTACATGTTTAAGAAAGTCGAGGAAAATATAAGTGTAAATAGGGGCAAGTACTGAAAATGTAAGCAACGTCTTCGGAAAGACTTGTTTTTGAACACGACGCCAATATTTGATGTGGATAACATATATTTAAATCCCCATCGTGTTTTGAAGCGAAATGGTATAGGTTTAAGAAAGTTGAGGAAAATAAGGGTAAATAGGGGCAAGTACGAAAAATATAACAACATCTCCGGAAAGACATGTTTTTGAAAAGGCCACCATTATTTGATGTGGATAACATATATTTATCACCCCATCGTGTTTTGAAGCAAAATGGTACATGTTTAAGAAAGTCGAGGAAAATATAAGTGTAAATAGGGGCAAGTACTGAAAATGTAAGCAACGTCTTCGGAAAGACTTGTTTTTGAACACGACACCAATATTTGATGTGGATAACATATATTTAAATCCCCATCGTGTTTTGAAGCAAAATGCTACACGTTTAAGCAAGTCGAGAAAAATAAGGGTAAATAGGGGCAAGTACGAAAAATGTAAGAAACGTCTCCGGAAAGACTTGTTTTCGAACACGACACCATTATTTGATGTGGGTAACATATATTTATTTCCCCATCGTGTTTTGAAGCCAAATGGTACATGTTTAAGAAAGTCGAGGAAAATATAAGTGTAAATAGGGGCAAGTGCTGAAAATGTAAGCAACGTCTTCGGAAAGACTTGTTTTTGAACTCGACACCAATATTTGATGTGGATGACATATATCTAAATCCCCATCGTGTTTTGAAGCAAAATGCTACACGTTTAAGCAAGTCGAGAAAAATAAGGGTAAATAGGGGCGGCAAGTACGAAAAATGAAAGCCACGTCTTCGGAAAGACTTGTTTTCAAACACGACACCATTATTTGATGTGGATAAGACATATTTATCGCCCCATCGTGTTTTGAAGCAAAATGGTACACGTTTAAGAAAGTCAAGGAAAATAAGAAAGTACGAAAAATGCAAGCAACGTCTCCAGAAAGACAAGTTTTTGAACGACACCATTATAGGTAACATATATTTATCGCCCCATCGTGTTTTGAAGAAAAATGGTACATGTTTATGAAAGTCGAGGAAAATAAGGGTAACTAGGGACAAGTACGAAAAATGTAAGCAACATCTCTGGAAAGACTTGTTTTCGAACACGACACCAATATGGGTAACATATATTTATCACGCCATCGTGTTTTTAAGCAAAATGGTACATGTTTAAAAAAGTCGAGGAAAATAAGGGTAAATAGGGGCCAGTACGAAAAATGTAAGCAACATCTCCGGAAAGACTTGTTTTCTAACACCATTATTTGATGTGGATGACATATATTTATCGCCGCATCGTGTTTTGAAGCAAAATGGTAGACGTTTAAGAAAGTCGAGGAAAATAAGGGTAAATAGGGGCAAGTATGAAAAATGTAAGCAATGTCTCCGGAAAGACTTGTTTTCGAACACAACACCATTATTTGATGTGGATAACATATATTTATCGCCCCATCATGTTTTGAAGCAAGAAGGTACAGGTTTAAAAAAGGTGAGGAAAATAAGGGTAAATAGGGGCAAGTACGAAAATGTAAGGAACATCTCCGTAAAGAATTGTTTTCGAACACGGCACCATTATTAGATGTGGATAACATATATTTATCGCCCCATCGTGTTTTGAAGCAAACTGGTACACGTTTAAGAAAGTCGAGGAAAATAAGGTTAAATAGGGGCAAGTACGAAAAATGTAAGCAACGTCTCTGGAAAGACTTATTTTCGAACACGACACCATTATTTGATGTGGGTATCATATATTTATCACCCCATCGTGTTTTGAAGAAAAAAGGTACGTCTAAAAAAATCGAGGAAAATAAGGGTAAATCCCCAACTACGAAAATGTAAGCAACGTCTCCGGAAAGACTTGTTTTCGTACACGGGACCATTATTTGATGTGGATAACATATATTTATCGCCCCATCGTGTTTTGAAGCAAAAAAGGTACACGTTTAAGAAAGTCGAGGAAAATAAGGGTAAATAGGGGCAAGTACGAAAAATGTAAGTAACACCTCTGAAAAGACTTGTTTTTGAACACGACACCATTATGGGTAACATATATTTATCGCCCCATCGTGTTTTGAAGCAAAATGGTGCACGTTTAAGAAAGTTGAGGAAAATAAGGGTAAACAGGGGCAAGTACGAAAATGTAAGCAACGTCTCCGGAAAGACTTGTTTTCAAACACAAAACCATTATTTGATGTGGATACCATATATTTATCTCCCCATCGTGTTTGGAAGCAAAATGGTACACGTTTAAGAAAGTGGAGGAAAATAAGGGTAAATAGGGGCAAGTACGAAAAATATAAGCAACGTCTCCGGAAAGACTTGTTTTCGAACATGACACCATTAGTTGATGTGGATAACATATATTTATCGCCCCATCGTGTTTAGAAGCAAATGGTACACGTTTAAGAAAGTCAATGAAAATAAGGGTAAATAGGGGCAAGTACGAAAAATGTAACAACATCTCCGGAAAGACATGTTTTCAAACACGGCACCATTATTTTATGTGGATAACATATATTTATCGCCCCATCGTGTCTTGAAGCAAAATGGTACACGTTTAAGAAAGTCGAGGAAATAAGGGCAAATAGGGGCAAGTACAAAAAATGTAAGCAACGTCTCCGGAGGGACTTTTTTTCGAACAAGGCACCATTCTTAGATGTGGATAACATATATTTATCGCCCTATCGTGTTTTGAAGCGAAATGGTACAGGTTTAAGAAAGTTGAGAGAAATAAGAGTAAATAGGGGCAAGTACGAAAAATATAACAACATCTCCGGAAAGACATGTTTTTGAACAGGGCACCATTATTTGATGTGGATAACATATATTTATCACCCCATCGTGTTGTGAAGCAAAATGGTACACGTTTAAGAAATTCGAGGAAAATAAGGGTAAATAGGGGCAAGTACGAAAAATGTAAGGAACGCCTCCGAAAAGACTTGTTTTCGAACACGGCACCATTATTTGATGTGGGTAACATATATTTATTGCCCCATCGTGTTTTGAAGCCAAATGGTACATGTTTAAGAAAGTCGAGGAAAATGAGTGTAAATAGGGGCAAGTACTGAAAATGTAAGCAACGTCTCCGGAAAGACTTGTTTTCGAACACGACACCAATATTTGATGTGGATAACATATATTTAAATCCCCATCGTGTTTTGAAGCAAAATGCTACACGTTTAAGAAAGTCGAGGAAAATAAGGGTAAATAGAGGCAAGTACGAAAAATATAAGCAACATCTTCGGAAAGACTTTTTTTCGAACAAGACACCATTATATGATGTGGATAACATATATTTATCGCCCCATCGTGTTTTGAAGCAAAATGGTACACGTTTAAGAAAGTCGAGGAAAATAAGGGTAAATAGGGGCAAGTACGAAAAATGTAAGCAACGTCTCCAGAAAGACTTGTTTTTGAACACGACACCATTATAGGTAACATATATTTATCACCCCATCGTGTTTTGAAGAAAATTGGTACATGTTTAAGAAAGTCGAGGGAAATAAGGGTAAATAGGGGCCAGTACGAAAAATGTAAGCAACATCTCCGTAAAGACTTGTTTTCGAACACGACACCATTATTTGATGTGGATAACATATATTTATCGCCCTTTCGTGTTTTGAAGCAAAATGGTACACGTTAAGAAAGTTGAAGAAAATAAGGGTAAATAGGGGTAAGTATGTAATATGTAAGATACGTCTCCGGAAAGACTTGTTTTCGAACACAACACCATTATTTGATGTGGATAACATATATTTATCGACCCATTGTGTTTTGAAGCAAAATGGTACACGTTTAAGAACGTCGAGGAAAATAAGGGTAAATAGGGGCAAGTACGAAAAATTTAAGCAATGTCTTCGAAAAGGCTTGTTTTCGAACATAGCACCATTATTTGATGTGGATAACATATATTTATCGCCCTATCATGTTTTGAAGCAAAAAGGTACACGTTTAAAAAAGTCAAAGAAAATAAGGGTAAATAGGGGCAAGTACAAACATGTAAGCAACGTCTCCGAAAAGACTTGTTTTCGAACAAGGCACCATTATTTGATGTGGATGACATTTATTTATCGCCCCATCGTGTTTTGAAGATAAATGGTACATGTTTAATGAAGTCGAGGAAAATAAGGGTAAATATGGGCAAGTACGAAAAATGTAAGCAACATCTCCGGAAAGACTTGTTTTCTAACACAGCACCATTATTTGATGTGGATGACATATATTTATAACCCCATCGTGTTTAGAAGCAATATGGTACATGTTTAAGAAAGTCGAGGAAAATAAGGGTAAATAGGGGCAAGTACAAAAAATGTAAGCAAAGTCTCCGGAAAGACTTCACGACACCATTATAGGTAACATATATTTATCGCTCCATCGTGTTTTGAAGCAATATGGTACATGTTTAAGAAAGTCGAGGAAAATAAGGGTAAATAGGGGCAAGTACGAAAAATGTAAGCAATGTCTTCGGAAAGACTTGTTTTCGAACACGGCACCATTATTTGATGTGGATAACATATATTTATCGCCCCATCGTGTTTTGAAGCAAAAAGGTACACGTTTAAAAAAGTTGAGGAAAATAAGGGTAAATAGGGGCAAGTACGAAAAATGTAAGCAACGTCTCCGGAAGGACTTATTTTCGAACACGGCACCATTATTTGATGTGGATGACATATATTTATCGCCTCATCGTTTTTTGAAGCAAAATGGTACACGTTTAACAAAGTCGAGAAAAATAAGGATAAATAGGGCCAAGTACGAAAAATGTAAGCAACGTCTCCGGAAAGACTTGTTTTCTAACACAACACCATTATTTGATGTGGATGACATATAATTATCGCCCCATCGTGTTTTGAAGCAAAATGGTACACGTTTAAGAAAGTCGAGGAAAATAAGGGTAAATAGGGACAAGTACGAAAAATGTAAGCAACGTCTCCGGAAAGACTTGTTTTCGAACACGACACCATTATGGGTAACATATATTTATCACCCCATCGTGTTTTGAATCAAATGGTACATGTTTAATAAAGTTGAGGAAAATAAGGGTAAATAGGGGCCGGTACGAAAAATGTAAGCAACATCTCCGGAAAGACTTGTTTTCGAACATGACACCATTATTTGATGTGGATAACATATATTTATCACCCCCATCGTGTTTTGAAGCAAAATGGTACACGTTTAAGAAGGTTGAGGAAAATAAGGATAAATAGGGGCAAGTACGTAAAATGTAAGCAACGTCTCCGGAAAGACTTGCTTTCGAACACGACACCATTGTTTGATGTGGATAACATATATTTATCGACCCATCGTGTTTTGAAGCAAAATGGTACACGTTCAAGAAAGTTGAGGAAAATAAGGGTAAATATGAGCAAGTATGAAAAATGTAAGCAATGTCTCCGGAAAGACTAGTTTTCGAACAGGACACCATTATTTGATGTGGATAACATATATTTATCGCCACATCGTGTACTGAAGCAAAAACGTACACGTTTAAAAAAGTTGAGGAAAATAAGGGTAAATAGGGCCAAGTACGAAAATGTAAGCAACGTCTCCGGAAAGACTTGTTTTCGAACACGGCACCATTATTTGATGTGGATAACATATATTTATTGCCCCATCGTGTTTTGAAGCAAAATGGTACACGTTTAAAAAAAGTCGAGAAAAATAAGGGTAAATAGAGGCAAGTACAAAAAATGTAAGCAACGTCTCCGTAAAGATTTGTTTCCGAACAAGGCACCATTATGAGATGTGGATAACATATATTTATCGCCCCATCGTGCTTTGAAGCAAAATGGTACATGTTTAAGAAAGTCGGGGAAAATAAGGGTAAATAGGGGCAAGTATGAAAATTGTAAGCAACGTCTCTGGAAAGACTTGTTTTCGAACACGACACAATTATTTGATGTGGGTAACATATATTTATCACCCCATCGTGTTTTGTAGCAAAAAGGAACACGTCTAAAACAATCGAGAAAAATAAGGGTAAATCGGGGCAAGTACGAAAATGTAAGCAACGTCTCCGAAAAGACTTGTATTTGAACATGGCACCATTATTTGATGTGGATAACATATATTTATCGCCCCATCGTGTTTTGAAGCAAAATGGGACATGTTTAAGAAAGTCGAGGAAAATAAGAGTAAATAGGGGCAAGTACGAAAAATGGAAGTAACATCTCCGAAAAGACTTGTTTTTGAACACGACACCATTATGGGTAACATATATTTATCGCCCCATCGTGTTTTGAAGCAAAATGGTACAAGTTTAAGAAAGTCGAGGAAAATAAGGGTAAATAGGGGCAAGTACGAAAAATGTAAGCAACGTCTCCAGAAAGACTTGGTTTTGAACGAGACCATTATAGGTAACATATATTTATCGCCCTCGTGTTTTGAAGAAAAATGGTACATGTTTAAGAAAGTCGAGGAAAATAAGGGTAAATAGGGACAAGTACGAAAAATGTAAGCAACATCTCTGGAAAGACTTGTTTTCAAACACGACACCATTATGAGTAACATATATTTATCACACCATCGTTTTTTGAAGCAAAATGGTACATGTTTAAAAAAGTCTAGGAAAATAAGGGTAAATAGGGGCCAGTACGAAAAATGTAAGCAACATCTCCGGAAAGGCTTGTTTTCTAACACCAATATTTGATGTGGATGACATATATTTATCGCCCCATCGTGTTTTGAGGCAAAATGGTACACGTTTAAGAAAGTCGAGAAAAATAAGGGTAAATGGGACAAGTACGAAAAATGTAAGCAACATCTCTGGAAAGACTTGTTTTCGAACACGACACCATTATGGGTAACATATATTTATCACCCCATCGTGTTTTGAAGCAAAATGGTACATGTTTAAAAAAGTTGAGGAAAATAAGGGTAAATAGGGGCCAGTACGAAATATGTATGCAACATCTCCGGAAAGACTTGTTTTCGAAAATGACACCATTATTTGATGTGGTTAACATATATTTATCACCCCCATCGTGTTTTGAAGCAAAATGGTACACGTTTAAGAAAGTTGAGGAAAATAAAGGTAAATAGGGGAAAGTACGTAAAATGTAAGCAACGTCTCCGGAAAGACTTGTTTTCGAAGACGACACCATTATTTGATGTGGATAACATATATTTATCGACCCATCGTGTGTTGAAGCAAAATGGTACATGTTTAAGAAAGTCGAGGAAAATAAGGGTAAATAGGGGCAAGTATGAAAAATGTAAGCAATGTCTCTGGAAAGACTTGTTTTCGAACACAACACCATTATTTGATGTGGATAACATATATTTATTGCCCCATCGTGTTTTGAAGCCAAATGGTACATGTTTAAAAAAGTCGAAGAAAATAAGTGTAAATAGGGGCAAGTACTGAAAATGTAAGCAACGTCTCCAGAAAGGCTTGTTTTCGAACACGACACCAATATTTGATGTGGATAACATATATTTAAATCCCCATCGTGTTTGAAGCAAAATGCTACACGTTTAAGAAAGTCGAGGAAAATAAGGGTAAATAGAGGCAAGTACGAAAAATGTAAGCAATGTCTTCGAAAAGACTTTTTTTCGAACACGACACCATTATTTGATGTGGATAACATATATTTATCGCCCCATCGTGTTTTGAAGCAAAATGGTACACGTTTAAGAAAGTCGAGGAAAATAAGGGTAAATAGGGGCAAGTACGAAAAATGTAAGCAACGTCTCCAGAAAGACTTGTTTTTGAACACGACACCATTATAGGTAACATATATTTATCACCCCATTATGTTGTAAAGAAAAATGGTACATGTTTAAGAAAGTCGAGGAAAATAAGAGTAAATAGGGGCCAGTACGAAAAATGTAAGCAACATCTCCGTAAAGACTTGTTTTCGAACACGACACCATTATTTGATGTGGATAACATATATTTATCGCCCGTTCGTGTTTTGAAGGAAAATGGTACACGTTAAGAAAGTTGAGGAAAATAAGGGTAAATAGGGGCAAGTACGTAAAATGTAAGCAACATCTCCGGAAAGACTTGTTTTCGAACACAACACCGTTATTTGATCTGGATAACATATATTTATCGCCCCATCCTGTTTTGAAGCAAAAAGGTGCACGTTTAAAAAAGTCAAAGAAAATAAGGGTAAATAGGGGCAAGTACAAAAATGTAAGCAACGTCTCCGAAAAGACTTGTTTTCGAACACGACACCATTATGGGTAACATATATTTATCGCCCCATCGTGTTTTGAAGCAAAATGGTACACGTTTAATAAAGTCGAGGAAAATAAGGGTAAATATGGGCAAGTACGAAAAATGTAAGCAACATCTCCGGAAAGACTTGTTTTCTAACACAGCACCGTTATTTGATGTGGATGACATATATTTATCGCCCCATCGTGTTTTGAAGCAAAATGGTACATGTTTAAGAAAGTCGAGGAAAATAAGGGTAAATAGGGGCAAGTACGAAAAATGTAAGCAACGTCTCCAGAAAGACTTGTTTTTGAACACGACACCATTATAGGTAACATATATTTATCACCCCATTATGTTTTGAAGAAAAATGGTACATGTTTAAGAAAGTCGAGGAAAATAAGAGTAAATAGGGGCCAGTACGAAAAATGTAAGCAACATCTCCGTAAAGACTTGTTTTCGAACACGACACCATTATTTGATGTGGATAACATATATTTATCGCCCTTTCGTGTTTTGAAGCAAAATGGTACACGTTAAGAAAGTTGAGGAAAATAAGGGTAAATAGGGGCAAGTACGTAAAATGTAAGCAACATCTCCGGAAAGACTTGTTTTCAAACACAACACCATTATTTGATGTGGATAACATATATTTATCGCCCCATCCTGTTTTGAAGCAAAAAGGTGCACGTTTAAAAAAGTCAAAGAAAATAAGGTTAAATAGGGGAAAGTACCAAAATGTAAGCAACGTCTCCGAAAAGACTTGTTTTCGAACACGACACCATTATGGGTAACATATATTTATCGCCCCATCGTGTTTTGAAGCAAAATGGTACACGTTTAATAAAGTCGAGGAAAATAAGGGTAAATATGGGCAAGTACGAAAAATGTAAGCAACATCTCCGGAAAGACTTGTTTTCTAACACAGCACCATTATTTGATGTGGATGACATATATTTATCGCCCCATCGTGTTTTGAAGCAAAATGGTACATGTTTAAAAAAGTCGAGGAAAATAAGGGTAAATAGGGGCAAGTACGAAAAATGTAAGCAAAGTCTCCGGCACGACACTATTATAGGTAACATATATTTATCGCACCATCGTGTTTTGAAGCAATATGGTACATGTTTAAGAAAGTCGAGGAAAATAAGGGTAAATAAGGGCAAGTACGAAAAATGTAAGCAATGTCTTGGGAAAGACTTGTTTTCGAACACGGCACCATTATTTGATGTGGATAACATATATTTATCGCCCCATCTTGTTTTGAAGCAAAAAGGTACACGTTTAAAAAAGTGGAGGAAAATAAGGGTAAATAGGGGCAATACGAAAAATGTAAGCAACGTCTCCGGAAGGACTTATTTTCGAACACGGCACCATTATTTGATGTGGATGACATATATTTATCGTCTCATCGTTTTTTGAAGCAAAATGGTACACGTTTAACAAAGTCGAGGAAAATAAGGATAAATAGGGGCAAGTACGAAAAATGTAAGCAACGTCTCCGGAAAGACTTGTTTTCTAACACAGTACCATTATTTGATGTGGATGACATATATTTATCGCCCCATCGTGTTTTGAAGCAAAATGGTACACGTTTAAGAAAGTCGAGGAAAATAAGGGTAAATAGGGACAAGTACGAAAAATGTAAGCAACGTCTCCGGAAAGACTTGTTTTCGAACACGACACCATTATGAGTAATATATATTTATAACCCCGTCGTGTTTTGAAGCAAATGGTACATGTTTTAAAAAGTCGAGGAAATTAGGGTAAATAGGGGCCAGTACGAAAAATGTAAGCAACATCTCCGGAAAGACTTGTTTTCGAACATGACACCATTATTTGATGTGGATAACATATATTTATCACCCCCATCGTGTTTTGAAGCAAAATGGTACACGTTTAAGAAAGTTGAGGAAAATAAGGGTAAATAGGGGCATGTATGTAAAATGTAAGCAACGTCTCCGGAAGGACTTGTTTTCGAACACGACACAATTATTTGATGTGGATAACATATATTTATCGACCCATCGTGTTTTGAAGAAAATGGTACACGTTTAAGAAAGTTGAGGAAAATAAGGGTAAATAGGGGCAAGTACGAAAAATGTAAGCAAACGTCTCCGGAAAGACTTGTTTTCGAACACGGCACCATTATTTGATGTGGATAACATATATTTATCGCCCCATCGTGTTTTGAAGCAAAATGGTACACGTTTAAGAAAGTCGAGGAAAATAAGGGTATATAGGGGCAAGTACGAAAAATGTAAGCAACGTGTCTGGAAAGACTTGTTTTCGAACACGACACCATTAGTTGATGTGGATAACATATATTTATCGCCCCATAGTGTTTAGAAGCAAAATGGTACACGTTTAAGAAAGTCAAGGAAAATAATGGTAAATATGGGCAAGTACGAAAATGTAACAACATCTCAGGAAAGACATGTTTTCGAACACGACACCATTATTTGATGTGGATAACATATATTTATCGCCCCATCGTGTTTTGAAGCCAGATGGTACATGTTTAAGAAAGTCGAGGAAAATATAAGTGTAAATAGGGGCAAGTACTGAAAATGTAAGCAACGTCTTCGGAAAGACTTGTTTTTGAACACGACACCAATATTTGATGTGGATAACATATATTTAAATCCCCATCGTGATTTGAAGCGAAATGGTACAGGTTTAAGAAAGTTGAGGAAAATAAGGGTAAATAGGGGCAAGTACGAAAAATATAACAACATCTCCGGAAAGACATGTTTTTGAACAGGGCACCATTATTTGATGTGGATAACATATATTTATCACCCCATCGTGTTTTGAAGCGAAATGGTACAGGTTTAAGAAAGTCGAGGAAAATAAGGGTAAATAGGGGCAAGTACGAAAAATATAAGCAACGTCTTCGGAAAGACTTGTTTTTGAACACGACACCAATATTTGATGTGGATAACATATATTTAAATCCCTATCGTGTTTTTGAAGCAAAATGCTACACGTTTAAGCAAGTCGAGAAAAATAAGGGTAAATAGGGGCAAGTACGAAAAATGTAAGAAACGTCTCCGGAAAGACTTGTTTTCGAACACGACACCATTATTTGATGTGGGTTACATATATTTATTGCCCCATCGTGTTTTGAAGCCAAATGGTACATGTTTAAGAAAGTCGAGGAAAATATAAGTGTAAATAGGGGCAAGTACTGAAAATGTAAGCAACGTCTTTGGAAAGACTTGTTTTTGAACACGACACAAATATTTGATGTGGATAACATATATTTAAATCCCCATCGTGTTTTGAAGCAAAATGCTACACGTTTAAGCAAGTCGAGAAAAATAAGGGTAAATAGGGGCGGCAAGTACGAAAAATGAAAGCGACGTCTTCGGAAAGACTTGTTTTCAAACACGACACCATTATTTGATGTGGATAAGACATATTTATCGCCCCATTGTGTATTGAAGCAAAATGGTACACGTTTAAGAAAGTCGAGGAAAATAAGAAAGTACGAAAAATGCAAGCAACGTCTCCAGAAAGACTTGTTTTTGAACGACACCATTACAGGTAACATATATTTATCTCCCCATCGTGTTTTGAAGAAAAATGGTACATGTTTAAGAAAGTCGAGGAAAATAAGGGTAAATAGGGACAAGTACGAAAAATGTAAGCAACATCTCTGGAAAGACTTGTTTTCGAACACGACACCATTATGGGTAACATATATTTATCACGCCATCGTGTTTTGAAGCAAAATGGTACATGTTTAAAAAAGTCGAGGAAAATAAGGGTAAATAGGGGCCAGTACGAAAAATGTAAGCAACATCTCCGGAAAGACTTGTTTTCTAACACCATTATTTGATGTGGATGACATATATTTATCGCCCCCATCGTGTTTTGAAGCAAAATGGTACACGTTTAAGAAAGTCGAGGAAAATAAGGGTAAATATGGACAAGTACGAAAATGTAAGCAACATCTCCAGAAAGACTTGTTTTCGAACACGACACCATTATGGGTAACATATATTTATCACCCCATCGTGTTTTGAAGCAAAATGGTACATATTTAAAAAAGTTGAGGAAAATAAAGGTAAATAGGGGCCAGTACGAAAAATGTAAGCAACATCTCCGGAAAGACTTGGTTTCGAACATGACACCATTATTTGATGTGGTTAACATATATTTATCACCCCCATCATGTTTTGAAGTAAAATGGTATACGTTTAAGAAAGTCGAGGTAATTAAGGGTAAATAGGGGCCAGTACGTAAAATGTAAGCAACGTCTCCGGAAAGACTTGTTTTCGAACACGACACCATTATTTGATGTGGATATCATATATTTATCGACCCATCGTGTTTTGAAGCAAAATGGTACACGTTTAAGAAAGTCGAGGAAAATAAGGGTAAATAGGGACAAGTATGAAAAATGTAAGCAATGTCTCCGGAAAGACTTGTTTTCGAACACAACACCATTATTTGATGTGGATAACATATATTTATCGCCCCATCGTGTTTTGAAGCAAGAAGGTACACGTTTAAAAAAGTTGAGGAAAATAAGGATAAATAGGGGCAAGTACGAAAATGTAAGCAACGTCTCCGTAAAGAATTGTTTTCTAATACGGCACCATTATTAGATGTGGATAACATATATTTATCGCCCCATCGTGTTTTGAAGCAAACTGGTACACGTTTAAGAAAGTCGAGGAAAATAAGGTTAAATAGGGGCAAGTACGAAAAATGTAAGCAACGTCTCTGGAAAGACTTGTTTTCGAACACGACACCATTATTTGATGTGGGTATCATATATTTATCACCCCATCGTGTTTTGAAGCAAAAAGGTACGTCTAAAAAAATCGAGGAAAATAAGGGTAAATAGGGGCAACTACAAAAATGTAAGCAACGTCTCCGGAAAGACTTGTTTTCGAACACGACACCATTATTTGATGTGGATAACATATATTTATCGCCCCATCGTGTTTTGAAGCAAAAGGTACACGTTTAAGAAAGTCGAGGAAAATAAGGGTAAATAGGGGCAAGAACGAAAAATGTAAGTAACGTCTCTGAAAAGACTTGTTTTTGAACACGACACCATTATGGGTAACATATATTTATCGCCCCATCGTGTTTTGAAACTAAATGGTACATGTCTAAGAAAGTCGAGGAAAATAAGGGTAAATAGGGGCCAGTACGAAAAATGTATGCATCGTCTCTGGAAAGACTAGTTTTCGAACAGGACACCATTATTTGATGTGGATAACATATATTTATCGCCCCATCGTGTACTGAAGCAAAAAGGTACACGTTTAAAAAAGTTGAGGAAAATAAGGGTAAATAGGGCCAAGTACGAAAATGTAAGCAACGTCTCCGGAAAGACTTGTTTTCGAACACGGCACCATTATTTGATGTGGATAACATATATTTATTGCCCCATCGTGTTTTGAAGCAAAATGGTACACGTTTAAAAAAAGTCGAGAAAAATAAGTTTAAATAGAGGCAAGTACAAAAAATGTAAGCAACGTCTCCGTAAAGATTTGTTTCCGAACAAGGCACCATTATGAGATGTGGATAACATATATTTATCGCCCCATCGTGCTTTGAAGCAAAATGGTACATGTTTAAGAAAGTCGGGGAAAATAAGGGTAAATAGGGGCAAGTACGAAAATTGTAAGCAACGTCTCTGGAAAGACTTGTTTTCGAACACGACACAATTATTTGATGTGGGTAACATATATTTATCACCCCATCGTGTTTTGCAGCAAAAAGGAACACGTCTAAAATAATCGAGGAAAATAAGGGTAAATAGGGGCAAGTACGAAAATGTAAGCAACGTCTCCGGAAAGACTTGTATTTGAACACGGCACCATTATTTGATGTGGATAACATATATTTATCGCCCCATCGTGTTTTGAAGCAAAATGGTACATGTTTAAGAAAGTCGAGGAAAATAAGAGTAGGGGCAAGTACGAAAAATGCAAGTAACATCTCCGAAAAGACTTGTTTTTGACCACGACACCATTATGGGTAACATATATTTATCGCCCCATCGTGTTTTGAAGCAAAATGGTACAAGTTTAAGAAAGTCGAGGAAAATAAGGGTAAATAGGGGCAAGTACGAAAAATGTAAGCAACGTCTCTAAAAAGACTTGGTTTTGAACGACACCATTATAGGTAACATATATTTATCGCCCTCGTGTTTTGAAGAAAAATGGTACATGTTTAAGAAAGTCGAGGAAAATAAGGGTAAATAGGGACAAGTACGAAAAATGTAAGCAACATCTCTGGAAAGACTTGTTTTCAAACACGACACCATTATGAGTAACATATATTTATCACACCATCGTTTTTTTGAAGCAAAATGGTACATGTTTAAAAAAGTCGAGGAAAATAAGGGTAAATAG
>CACSLK010006934.1:44433-54842 GCA_902706635.1 Striga hermonthica
TTATTGTGGTGGACTTTAATATTATTAATATATTAATTGTGGGGTTGCTCCACAGTATTAATATATTAGAAGCCCTTATCCTATTCTCCTTAGGATTTCTACTGTAGCTCTTTATATACAGCATTAGGCTCATGGAAGAAGAGAACAATCCCATACAATAAGGAACTCGTCTGCCCCCTCTCTCTCTCTCTCTCTCTCTTCCAAGGAGTAGTTCTATTTCTTGTGCTCCACTGATACAAGATCTAGATAGCTGTTTGAGAATATAGTAGAAGATCTTAAGGTATATACGGGATTCCAATAAGATCTATCATACATCTAAATCGGAGACCAAAACCAGCAAGTGACCATACCACGACGACCAGGACGACGAGACGAAGAGATCGCCGTCGAGATCGCCGCCAGCAGTCGCCACACGCGCCGCCACGCGCCGCCGGAAGGGAGCAGCTGCCGGAGCTTACTCGTGTGCGTGAGAGCGCGTGAACCGTCCGTTTTCTGATCGGTCAACACCGTTGACTTCGCCGTGACGGCAGCTTTCTGGATTGGTCAAGTTTGTTCGATTCCGAGAAGATTTGATTTGCGGTCAACTGTTTGGGCTAGCCAGATCTACATAAATTTTAAGCAGTAAGTTTTCTTCATCAAACCTTTAGATCCGCTGCGCATAGGTTTATGTTGAATGTTTGTCCTTGATTTGTGCATATCGAGATCCTCATATGTCCAAACACAATAGACGAGGCCTCATGCCTCGAGGCATGCGGAAAGGCGGGGCAGCACGCGCGCGGGGAAGCAGCCGGGAGCGAAGGCGTGCCCGACACGCCTGATGGGGAAGGATGCACGAGGCGCGAAGCTACTATCCTAGAGGAGTGCGGAGAGGCGGGCGCCCACGCGCCTAAGGTCGGTGCGGGAGACGATGGCGTGCACGGCACGCCGGGCGCCAACACACGCGCGAAGAAGGCGGTGCCCTAGTCCTCGAGGACTAGGGCGTGCGGGGCGGCGTTCAAGGGCGGTTCGCGTGAGAGGCCGAAGAAAGAGAGAGGTTGAGTAGAGTGCAAGACAAGTTATATTGTTCCCTTATTGCTTTATGATTTCTAGATTGATTAGGACACTTAATATTTTATTGCTTTATTAGTTCCCTAGGTAGATTAGGACTAGATATATTTTGTGCCTATATAAAGGCCCCATCTCCATGTTATTTTTATCATGAATTTTATGAATAGAAATCTAAACTTTTGTTCTTCCACTTTGCTTTAGTTTTCCACCAAAACTTCTATTGCAATTTTATTCATTCCAAGAGGCACTGTTGTGGCTAGAATAACACCTATCGGCGATTCAAGGCACGGGTTAGCGGCTTATCGGCAATCAAAACACACGATCTTCATCATTGGTGCTTTCATTGAGAGATGTTAGATCGTGTGTTTTTCTTCTACCCCATTCCCTTTATTTTTCTTCTTCTTTTTTGTTCCCCTTATAAAATATATATATCATCATCATCACGAGACCTCGAAGCAAAGAGCGTAGGGAAGAGAAGAAAGCGATGGCCAATTAGGAGATGAAGGACAAGATCGATAATCTTGACATCCAGATGCGAAGTATGAGTGAAGTTATGGAGGGAAGGCTTGGATCGCTCGACGAAGGCCAAGGCAACACCAACGCCGCCGTGGCACGACTCGAGCAACGAATAGAAGAGGTCTTACGCGCGTTCCAGCAGCAACCACCACGGCAGCGCGACAACCATCCAAGGCGCGAACACCGCCGACACGCCGAGCACGCCGAGTGCACGCCATCACCACGGCACGAGGATCGACGCGAGGATCGGCGCGAGGAGCGGCGTGCGCACGAGCAGCATGACGGGGAGAGGCGATGCAAAGACTACGAGCATGAGTATGAGTTCGACCAGCGGTCGCAGGCATCCAATTACTGAGAGCGGCCGAGGTCCGACAAGCCAAGATTTGTGAAGTCCACATTCACAGGTAGTGATCCGGAGGCTTGGCTCAACCGTATTGTGCAATACTTCGAACTCAATGAAACCGAAGGCCATGATCGAGTAAGGTATGCAGCATTCTATCTTGATGGTGAGGCCAATGTATGGTGGAAATGGCTCACAAGGATCTACCGCAAACAACATCAAATTATCACTTGGGATATCTTTGAGAGGGAGTTGCTTGTACGGTTCGGTACGTCAGACTACCATAACTATAACGAGGGTCTCACGCGCATACGACAGACAGGCAGCTTGCGCGAATACATCAGGGACTTCGAACGACTGGCATGCCGTGTGCGTGATTGGACCGAGGATGCGTTGGTAGGAGCATTTGTGGGTGGACTAAAATTCGATCTAGCTGCGGAAGTTCGTTTAGAGAGGCCAGACACCATGCACGTCGCTATTGAAGTTACCCGATGACGCGAAAACCATCTAGTTGCAACACGAAGGGGACGTGCGGACGGTCTATTCACCGATAACCGATGCACGGGCCCAATCCATGCGACCGCGGGCGCACGACCGGCCATCAGCGCTCGGCCACCGGGACCCGTGATTAGGCGGCTATCTCTCGAGGAAGTCAAGCGCCGACGAGAGAAGGGCCTATGTTTCAAATGCGAAGAGAAATTTACGCGAGGCCATCAATGTAAGCAAGCTTTTGTGATCAAAGTTGCTAATTCTGATGAGGAAGGATCTGAGGTCGAGGAGGAACCACAACAGGAGGATGAGGTTGAATTGCCCAAAGAAGAAGAAGAAATTTTGATGCACGCAATGGCGGGGGTTAGAGGGCCAAGGACGATGCGATTGCTAGCTTGGGTCAAGGATCGTAGGGTGATGGTGCTCGTAGACAACGGATCATCACACAACTTCATTAATGCTGATTTGTCCCAGAAGCTGAATTTACCAACCACAAAGATCGAGCCTTTTGAGGTACGAGTAGCTAATGGTGATAGGCTGCAATGCACTGAATTCTTTCGAAAGGTGCCAATCAAGTTCCAAGGAGTTACGGTAAAGGCTAATCTCTATGCTTTACCCCTAGTTGGACCTGATGTCGTGCTAGGAGTCCAATGGCTCGAAGGATTAGGCAAGGTGACCACCGACTACCGAACTGGAGATATGGAGTTCAAATCTGGAGGTCGACAAGTCACCCTGAGCACCGGCACTGAGAAAGGAACTAAAGAAGTTGGGTTAAAGAGTATCAAAAGAGTTTGGCGAAGTGGTGGTCAAACATTCGCGGTAGTAGTCGAAAGTATGGAGCCGCACACGGAAGAGGCCGGACAGCAACAAGGCGATGTGCGCGAGCTTCTTGAGGAATTCGAAGGATTGCTAGGCGAACCCGAGGGCCTACCACCTTACCGGGAGATCGACCACCGCATACCCCTGATTAATGAGCAGCACGCAGTGCATGTCCATCCCTATAGGTACGCTCACTTTCAGAAAACTGAGATTGAGAGGCAAGTGGCTGAGATGCTAGAATCGGGGTTAATTCAGCATAGCAAGAGTCCGTTTTCTTCACCAGTACTGTTAGCTAAAAAGAAAGATGGCAGGTGGAGGTTATGTACTGATTACCGAGCTCTGAATACCGCGACTATCAAGGATCGATTTCTTATTCCTAGTGTCGACGACATGCTCGATGAGTTAGCTGGATCACGTTACTTCTCGAAGCTCGATCTGAGAGCTGGTTATCATCAGATTCGACTCCACAAAGATGACATACCGAAGACAGCTTTTCGTACGCATCAGACACACTATGAGTATTTGGTGATGCCATTCGGGCTATGCAACGCCCCATCCACTTTCCAGTTTGCTATGAATTCCATCTTCAAGGAGCATCTGTGTATGTTTGTTCTAGTCTTTTCTGAAGACATACTGGTATATTCGAAGTCATGGGCTGAACATCCGAAACATTTGAGAGTGGTGGTTGAAGTCTTGGAGGCTAACTCGTTCCACATCAAGCCGTCCAAGTGTTCATTCGGACAGGAGATGGTCGAGTACTTAGGCCACTTTATATCTCATAATGGTGTGGCGGTTGATCCACAAAAGATAGAGGCTATGGTCGACTGGCCAAAGCCAACCAGTCTCACGCAACTTAGAAGGTTCCTAGGGCTCACGAGCTATTACGGAAATGACCAAGAAAGGAGGGTTCACATGGACCAAGGCTAGCGAGGAGGCATTTGAAAAACTAAAGGGCGCCATGACTACAATGCCAGTACTCGCGATGCCAAGGTTTGATGTCTTGTTCGAGGTACACACAGATGCTAATGATATTGGGATTGGAGCCGTACTAGTGCAAGAAGGGCGACCCTTAGCCTATCTTAGCAAGGCGCTGGGCACGACTCGATTAGGTCTATCTATGTATGTCAAGGAGATGCTGGCTGTTGTCGAAGCTGTGAGATGCTGGAGGCCCTATCTGCTGGGCCGACGATTTAAGATTGTGACCGATCAACAACCACTCAAGCATCTACTAGAGAAAAGGATCGTTACTTCCGAGCAGCAAAAGTTTCCCTCGAAGCTTATGGGGTTCGACTTTGAGATAGTCTACTGACCAGGTCGACAGAATGCTGTAGTTGACGCCTTATCTCGCCGGACAGATGTTGCTGAACTTGATGCTATCACTGGGCCAACCTGGACCATCTGGGAGTAATTTCGAAAGGCACAAGAAGAGGATACTTATTGCAATGAAGTGCGTCAAAAGATAGAGGCAGGAGAGACCACTGCTGATTATGAGCTGCACAACGGCCTTTTACTACATCGAGGTCGAGTGTTCGTTCCTGACAGTGGGCGGCTACGCGAAAAGATCATGCATCACTTCCACGATTCCAAGATTGGAGGGCACTCGGGTATCTACCGCACATGAATGAGAATAGCCAATACCTTCTTTTGACCAGGACAACAAGGTACGGTCCGGGGCTACATTGCGAGGTGCAACGACTGTCACCGCACTAAGGCCGATTCGCGATGACCAAGCGGCCTACTACAGCCCCTGCCGGTACCCGACGCAGTTTGGGAGGACATTACTATGGATTTCATCAAAGGGTTGCCAAGTTCTAATGGGTTCAACGGTGTAATGGTTGTAGTGGATCGACTTACGAAGTATGCCCACTTCATACCCATCACCCATCCTTACACAGCGAAGTCAATTGCTAGATTATTCGTTGAGTACGTAATGAAGCTGCACGGAGCTCCGCGATCAATAGTTTTTGACCGTCATAGGATCTTTATGAGCAACTTTTGGTTCGAGTTCATCAAGCTGCAGGGGACTAAGCTGTCTATGAGCTCAACATATCATCCCCAAACCGATGGGTAAACTGAGGTAACCAACCGAACTCTTGAGCAGTACTTAAGGTGCTATGTCCATCAATTTCCAAAGAGATGTGAAAACGTGTTGCCTGGGCTGAGTACTGGTACAATACTACCTACCATGAATCAACCAAGATGACTCCATTTGAGCTGGTGTACGGGAGTAAACCGCCAACACTGGCCAACTATTCAGAAGGAGGCACGGTTAACGATGAAGTCAGTCGAGAACTCAGAGAACGAGATTTAATGTTGCGGGAGTTGAAGAAGAATCTTGAGGTATCGATAAATCGAACCAAAGCCTTTGTAAATGGAAAGCGACGAGAAGAGAATTACGCACCAGGCGAGTATGTCTACTTGAAGCAGCAACCATTCAGACAACGCACGACAGCACAGAGGGCAGCAACTAAGCTGGGAGTATGCTACTATGGCCCTTATCAGATTCTGAAGTGCATTGGTCAGGTAGCGTATCGCCTAGAATTGCCGGAGAGTTCGCAGATCCACCTAGTTATTCATGTCTCACAACTCAAGAGAAGTTCAGGAGAAGCGTAGAAGTATTGTGAGGAATTACCAGCAACCGCAACCGATGGAAGGATCATTGTGCGCCCAAAACGTGCGATTGAGTTTCGGAAGCTGAGGAAAGCAGGACGCTATTGCTAGGAGATTCCTGTTGACTGGGAAGAGTTGCCACCTGAAGAAGCCACGTGGGAAGACCTTGATGAGATACGCGATCAATTCCCAAATTTCATCCTTGAGGACAAGAAATTGCTTGAAGGGGACGAGAATGATACGGAAGTGGCTAGGCAGCTCATGAATGCCGCAAGTCGAGCCTACCATGCACACAAGAGGCATGACCACACGCAGATGTGCGGGCGGTGTGCGCGGCGTGCATGATGTAGGTGGCAGGACGCGCATAGCGCGGGGTTGAAGGACGCGCGCGTGGAAAAATCGGGCACGGAGGAGGCACGCGCAGCAGACGAGGCCTCATGCCTCGAGGCATGTGGAAAGGCAGGACAGCACGCGCACGGGGAAGCAGTCGGGAGCGAAGGCGTGCGCGACACGCCCGATGGGGAAGGATGCGCGGGGCGCGAAGCCACTGTCCTAGAGGAGTGCGGAGAGGCGGGCGCCCACGCGCCTAAGGTCGATGTGGGAGACGATGGCGTGCGCGGCACGCCGGGCGCCAACGCACGCGCGAAGGAGGGCGGTGCCCTAGTCCTCAAGGACTAGGGCGTGCGGGCGGCGTGCAAGGGCGGTTCGTGTGAGAGGCCGAAGAAATAGAGAGGTTGAGTAGAGTGCAAGACAAGTTATATTGTTCCCTTATTGCTTTATGATTTCTAGATTAATTAGGACACTTAATATTTTATTGCTTTATTAGTTTTCCCTAGGTAGATTAGGACTAGATATATTTTGTGCCTGTATAAAGGCCCCATCCCCATGTTATTTTTTATCATGAATTTTATGAATAGAAATCTGAACTTTTGTTCTTCCACTTTGCTTTATTTATTCACCAAAATTCTATTGCAATTTTATTCGTTCCAAGAGGCGATGTTGTGGCTCGAAGAACACCTATCGGTGATTCAAGGCGCGAGTTAGCTGCTTATCGGCAATCGAAACACACGATCTTCATCACCCAGTCTTCGCAGCACGTGCGTGTACCGCCAGCCAGCAGTGCCCCGCGCATGCTGGCCAGAGCCAGTGCACGCCAGCGCGCCCGACAGCGCGCCAGCAGTGCCCAACAGGCCTCGGCCAGTGCTCGACAGCACGCCCGAGCACCCAGTCACCCTAGCACGCGCGAGATGCATAGCTCGCGTTCCCAGTCGCCTGCCCGCGGCATACAGTAGCGCCCGGTAGTGCCAGCACACGCCAGTGTCGCAGCAAGTGAGCTCGGTAGTGTGATACAAAAGTGGTTATTAACCCCGGTGAGTCAAGTTACGGGATGGTCGAGGATCTCGATATATGGTTGGAAAACATGCTGGAGGAGCCATCAAGCTCGATTTATCGGCCTTCATGCGTGAGAGATTGGCTGAAAGGATATGGTATAAGGTTGAAGTTGACGGCTAGGAAACGGAAGGCCAAGAGACAACGCAAGGCAAGGGTAAGTAAGGCAAGTCATTGTTGTGGGCCTTGTGCGAGGAGAAGACGAGCATGGATCTCGGAGGTTCAGAGATATGGCGTGCGAGGGATTGATGACGGGTGGAGGATGTCGGCGGGTGATTGTATCGGGCCAATAGACGAATAGCTAGGGCGCGCATTGGGTGGTGATGCGCGGGCAATGGGCGCATGGCTCGGAGAGCACGAGACAGGGACGCGCGAGTTGTCGGACGAGCACAAGGATGGCGCGGGGGCATCGAGCGTGGGCCGCAACCGCATAGGTGGCTGGGATGTGCGGGAGCTGGTCAGCGGCAGCAAGGTGTGCGCACGAGCACGTGAGTGGAGTACCGATGCGGGCGATGGCCTAGACCGCGTAGGCGAAGGAATACTGGGGGAAGGCATGCACACACGCGAGGAGGCCAGTGGGAACGCAAGGCATGAGATAGCACGCGAATGGGGAGCAGGCGCGGGTGACGTCCTAAACCGAGCGAGCATAGGAGTGCTGGGGGCTGACGCACACGCGCGCGAGATGGACGATGAGCACAGGGAGCGCGCAATGGCGCGCGAGTGCAGTACGGGCGCAGACGTCCTAAGCAGCAGAGGACTAGGCAGGGCGGCAACGTGCGAGGCGCACGCGCGCGAAGCTGCGCGTGACTAGGAGTAGACAACGCGAGTCGGCGCGCACAGATGGAAGGCGGCCGAAGTGCGTTGGGGCGGCTAAGAGGTTTTTTTGTGCTACTTGGAGCTCAAGTTACTTGGAGTTCAAGATTAATTAGTAGTAGTAGGATTCTATTTCCATATTGCTTTATTTACTTCTAATATGTTTAGAATTTTTATTATTGCATGATTTAGGAGATCTAGTTTGATTAGGCTTAGATTTATTTATGCACCTATAAATACCCATGTACCTCTTCATTATAAACATGGTTGAATGAGTGAATAGAAAAGGAACGTTGTGTTCATTCATGTTCTTAAGCAAGGCCGTAGTGCGTGTTTATCATACAATAGTGTCTAAGAGAAGGCCCTGAGTGCGTCTATAAGTCACACCTATCGTGTTTAGTCGAAAGCCCTGAGTGCGCGATTATTCACAACCAATAGGCAAAATCACGATAACCTCATCATTGGTTCTTTCATTGAGAGATTCCAATCGTGTTTTTTTGTCTATCTATCTTTTTCTTTTTTTCGGTTTGCCTTTTGCTGCGGGCCGAATTTTTCCTTTTTTTTTTTGAATTTTTTGTTCGAAATTTTTGTTCTTTTTCTAATTTTTTCGTGAGTTTGAGTCAAAAAAAAAGTGTCGTCCTACTCTGTTTTGATTTTATTTTTTAGAGTCTTTAAAAAAAAAGATGTTTTTCTTACCATTAGACGAGTTGGATTGGGAAGATCTTATAATTTTGGAGGGGTTGGAAAGGGATTTGACCCCGTGGGATCAAACGTATTTGGAGGAGCTTCACGAACGAAGGAATTTAGAAGAGTACGAACAACAACTCGTGGGCAATGGACGCATGGGTCGGCGAGCACGGGACAGGGATGTGCGAGTTTGCGGAGAAGCACGAGGATGGCGCGAGGGCATCGAGCGTGGGCAGCAACCGCAGAGGTGGCTGGGACGCGCAGGAGCTGGCCGGCGACAGCAGGGTGCATGCACGGGCGCGCGAGTGGAGTACCGATGCGGGCGATGGCCTAGACCGCGTAGGCGAAGGAATACCGGGCGACGGCATGCACGCGTGTGAGGAGGCCCGCGGAAACGCAAGGCACGCTGTAGCGCGCGAATGGGGAGCAGGCGCGGGCGACGTCCTAAACCGAGCGGGCATAGGAGTGCTGGGGGCTGACGCACACGCGCGCGAGATGGACAGCGAGCAATGGGAGCGCGCAATGGCGCGCTGATACGGGAGTGGTGTTTGACCCCGGCGAGACTTGTGAAGGTTGGTCGGGCATGGCCGATGGACGAATAGGCAAAGGGCGCGCATCGGGCGGTGATGCGCGGGCGCATCGGGCGGTGATGCGCGGGCGCAGGGTGTACGCGGGTGCACGGTAGACAAGAAACCCATGGGGATTGGCGGCACGCGCGAAGCAGTGGGCGCAATGTGGTGGGCAGTAGGCAATTGGGGCGCGGGCGTTGGCCGGGACGCGCGGGCATCCCGCAGAGAAATGGCGGGGCGTGAAAGGCACGCAAGTGGACCACACGCAGGCCTAGGTCTTACGGCCCTAAGAATGGTGAGCGCGCGGCACCACGTGGGCGAGGGAGTCGGCAGTAATGAGGGGCGCGCGAGGGCGCGCTAGTGGAGCCCCAACGCGGGTGGCCGAAACCGAGTGGGCGTAGGAGTCCTAGGCGGGGCAGGACTAGGCGACGCCGCGAGGGGGCGCACGCGCAGGATGAAGGCGACGCAGTCTGGGGCGCGCGACAGCGCGCGCGTGCGACGCATGCGTACAAGAAGCCGCGCTCGACTATTACTAGGTCTCGCGGGCGGTGCGCAAAAGGAGGCAGCCGAAGGGATTTTGAGGCGGCTAAGGAGTTGGGCGCATGACATGAAGTTCAAGACTTTGGATTGGAGTGCAAGTCAAGCAAGAATAATTATAGTAGTATTAGGATTTTATTTCCATGTTGCTTTTCATTCTAGAATTAGGAGATCTAATTAGCTTAGGCTTAGATTTATTTTATGCACCTATAAATAAGGGTCTTCCCTCTTTGTATTAAAGGTGGAGAATTGATGAGTTGAATAGAAAAGAATGTTTGTTCAAACCGTGTGTTAGGATTCATGAGAGTTCGATTATGCAATCGAATTAGTGAGGCTAAGACCCGAGCTAGTTCAAAATCGAGGGAGCGAGGCTAATTACCGAGTGAACTCAAGTATCGTGAGAGAGTTAGGCTAATAACTGAGTCGATCACACCTATCCGTCGGGAGCAAGTCATGGCGAGGCTGTGTTCGAGGCAAGCGAGTTGAACACAAACACACGATCCTTCATCATTGGTGCTTTCATTGAGAGTGATTGATTGTGTGTTTGGTTAATCTTTTTCTATCCTATTCTTTTTTCTTTTGTCCGATTTCTC
>CACSLK010006934.1:58279-90281 GCA_902706635.1 Striga hermonthica
CGGTCCGGGCAGCCAGTGAACCGGCCGGTTCAGACCGGTTATTTCTATGTTTCAATATTATTTTGATCCGGTCCAAGTTATGTCAAATATTTCATTTATTTTCCAAATCCAGTCGGTCAGTTCAATGAAATCAGTTAAGTTATTAGTTCACTCAGTCCAATTCAATAATTCTAGTTATGTTCAAGTCAGTTTATGATGAGTCTTAGTTCATGTCAATAAGACCAGTTAAGTCATGGCAGTTCAATCGAGCATCTTAGCAGCTATTTAATGAATCTAAGCATAGTACTTAGTATTTCTTTATATATTGTAATGCCCCGTTTAATTGTGAAATATTTGTGATTATTTGTTTATTTATTTATTTCATTAATATTATTTTATTGTTATGTTATCATCAAATGCCTTATTATTCTTATTATTATTATTATTATTATTATTATTATTATTATTATTATTATTATTATTATTATTATTATTATTATTATTATTAGTCTAATTGTCTAAATTATTGCTATTATTATGATTATGATTATTATTATTATTAAATAAATATTACTGTTATTAATATTAAATGTATAAATTGCATAACTATGATTATGTGATTGAATGTTTATTTTTAACGAATATATATATATATATATATATATCTCGTCTTATTTTAATTATCGAACGTTCGTGTCGGGCCTCGATTATTTATTATTGTTGGACCAAGAAAGGCCGTGAGCCTTGAACTGTCCCCACGCCCGTGTGCTCCCCTACCCGATTTCCTTCCCTTTTGATTACTTGTAGATCAAGTTGAGAAAACCTAATTGTATAAATATTGTGATTAAGCCCTCAGCAGAATTAATCCCGCAGCTTTTGTGTTTATCTCCTCTCACGCCTCTCTCTCAAATCTCTCCCTCTCGGTTATTAAAAAAAAAAGAGAAATCGATCGCAGAAAGAACAGAGAAAAATTTTGTCGCTCCCTCTCGCCATCATCGTCTCGCATCACCATCATCTGCTTCCTCGTCGCAGCCTTACGCCATTGCCATGAACGTGTTCTCCGGCGAGCTCTGTCCACCAGCTGGCGATAACCCTCCCCGCGACCAAGTTCTGCACCATCATCATCACTCAAATCGCCGCCCTTTCTCTGCGTTTTCCGGCAATTCGCGCAGCAGCTGTTTGCGAAGTCATCAGCGATCCTCAGCGAGACCATCTTCCGTCGCACAGCAACTTCCGGCAGCATCCTCTCCATCGCCATCAATCTCCATCGCTGCTGTCCATACGCGAGTCCCTTCCCAGTGAGCCTTGTCCGTTGCGACGTCCTTGCAGGCCGTCCATCGAGCTCGCGATCCAACGAACCACCGTGCACAACCGCCATTAGCCGTCGAGCCCATCGTCTCGAGCTTGATCGCCGCAGCCACTGTCCGTACGTGCACCATCGCGAGCCTAGTTGCTGTCCCATTTAATGTGATCCGTCGGTGAGCCAAACGAAGTTATCAAACCTGCTCGTTTCGGTCAAGCACCACCAGCAAGTCCCGCTGTCCGTCGGCACCTCCGCGAGCGTCTTCCGATGTCCCTAGCGAGCCGGGGCAGCCCCGCAGAACTACGTACACGCCACCCCGCGAGCCGTTGCCGTTGAGCCCGACGGGCGTGCTCGTGGCCTCCAAACAACCCTTCTCGGCTATCGTTTCGTTCGTCGTCGCATACTGATCCCGAGAAAGGTACCAAAATACGGTTCTCTTTTCGTTTTTCGTGTGTTTCGGGCTTTGGAAATATCTCGTTGTTAGGGCTCGTATTTTAATTGTTATATGTGTTAATTGGGTGCTTAATTGTTAATTTTAATATATGATTGTGTTGTTGTGATATATGACATGTTAATTGTTGAACATGTGAATTATGAAGTTGATTATATGCCTTGCGTATTTTTTTCGAGTCGTATTATGAATTTATATGCGTCTTGGATATCAAAGTGATTGTCGTCACTTTAGTTGTTATCTAATTGTGTTTCGAGTGATAATTTTCGTGGAAATCCTGGAGTTATAGGTACTTGGAGTTGTCCTTGATTTACTGGTTTTGGTTTGAGGTTGTTTCGATGTGTATATCATGAGTTATGAATTTTCTAAACCGAGCATGCTGCTGAATCATAATTAATTCTTGATAAATCGTGTGATTGTCCGACTGCCATGAAATTTTATATGTGATGTTTTGTGATGATTCTGTAATTCGTGTAAAATTTTGAAGTCTAAACTCTATCTGTAGCTATTTTAATTAATTAAATCAGTTTCTGGTCAGAATTTTGTAAAATTCATTAAAAATCGTACACAAGGAGTTTTGTGCTGAAACTTTGAGAAGTATGTTATTTTGTGGTGTTCCGTGTGTGTGTCAAAAGTTTGGAGTCAAATTCGAAGAGTAGCTATATGATCTATTAATTTCGGGTTTTGATACTGTTTTTGCTTAAATTATTTAAAAATGCTCTCGGATGAATTTAGGGCTGAAACTTAGTGAGATTATGTGTTTTTGTATACCTTGTGATGTTGTAAAGTTTCAGTTTGATTGATTGAGTCTAACTCCAGTTTCCGAATTTTGTTTATTTTGGAGTTTTAACGTTCGGTTATCCATTCTTTAGGTTCGGATTGGATTTTATTGATGTTGGCATAATTTATGTGTTTTACCTGAGGTATATGAGTTGTGTTCAGGTCTAGTAGTCGCTCCAAAGTACTTAACTCGGCCAAGGAATCCAGGAGTCACTTAGTCGATATGATTTCGACTAAGTATATGTGATTTGTGTGTTGTCTTGGATTGGATAGTCAGTTGATAGGCTATTATAATTGTTGTAGGTTCATCGAGCTGAACTTTTGCCATTGTTCCTTCAACCCCTGTGTTTGCCTATATCTCGGTATCCATGTGGGTTATTCAAAATTTGTCTATGCCTTGAATGATAATTGCTTTATTTATGTGGGTAAGATCAATGTATGCATGTGAGCATGTAACCTTTGATGTGAGCTGTACCGGCCATCGAACGGTTATCCCCGTAGCTATAGAACATACCCCACAAGGGTAATCTCCATGTTTGTCCTTTGCTAAGGACCACGTCATCCGTAAGACCTTGGCAATGTGCCCTGGCCGGTGATGGATATCCTGTTTCAGCACTAGGTGCGTGCTGTGACGGTTGAGCCTCCTGCTGTTTGGGCATCCCATTTATGTTCGCCGAAAGGCATACGAGCAGCAGTCTATTGTTATAGGTGTGCACATGAGAATTAAACTATGTTCATACAGCGGCCATGCCAATTAATTTCTCGTACTATATTATTGTTCATGTGCATAGTAGTGAGCACTACAGTTCACCGTGCTCACTCCCACCTGCTCTTCATGGATGCAGGTTAAGCAGGTGTTGGCTGACGAGACAGAGACGAGTGGTGTTGGTCTTTGACTGACTTCATTTAGTTTATTCCGCATGCTAGTAGACTTGGGTTTATTTATGCTTATTTATGTCTTGGAAACTTTGGTATTTATGATTTATGACTTTGGCATTTTGAGAACTTTGGATTGGGAGATGTTCCCTTATGAACAATTTGGATGAACTTGGGATTTATGAAAACCGTTGATTTATGATTTACGTTATTTATGTGATTTAGTTCGAGTAGCCCCACTGATTTATGAAAAGAAATCTGAAAAATTTAAGTTGACTTTTGACTTTCGTCAAAATAAAAGTGGGGCGTTACAGTTTGGTATCAGAGCCAGTCTGCATTTCTGTAGACTGCTCAACGTGATTTATGTGCATTTATGAATATATGAGTATACGCATTGACCACTCGTCTTCGTCATGCCGCACCGCTTGAGGTATGTAAGTCATAAATAATGCTGAGATTATTTATGATATGATTGTTTATTTAAACTGTGTTATGTCTTGGGGCTTAGGAAAATCTATCCACCTTCGATTGGCTTGAACTCTAGTATTTTTTGGCGAACTCTAGAATTGTGGCATATATATATTAGTATTATGTCGTATTAAGCTCAGGCTTTGGCAGTTCTTTCGCTAAAAAGTGCTGCTTAGTGTATTCAGACCAGGACCATTATCGATAGAAGGACTAACTGGGGATGACTTGAATCGACTGTGGAGGAAGTTAATCGGGGACTCGTGTAGCCACATCAGTCTTGCTTTCTTTTCTTAAGTTGTTGCTTTCTCGGAAACTTTGCAGACTTCCATTTATTTTCCTTTCCCGTGGTAGACAATTTTGAATTGTGTTTGTGATTCAGATCAATTTCAGCACATTGAAATTTTGTTTGCCTTCTCCTCCTTTGCATGGAATGAGATTTCGGATGGAGTTACGCATTTTTTTTATTCTTTGATGATTCTTATCTATCCTCGTAAGTTGACAAATCTTGTTTTGTGATGCTTCTAATTCAATATGAAGTTGGAGAGTCGGGAAGTGTTGTTCCACTTTAAAAGATTTTGAGAATCTTTTTAAGGAGGGTAGCCGTGCCTGGTGCAGGCACATCGTGAAGTAAATGGCCGTCTTCGCTTTTGATATTCGAAATCATTGAAGCTCATTTAGGACTGCCGGCACGGTTAGCTACTTGAGCAAGAGCTAACGTGACGGCCGACACTGTCTGTTGGTAGAGTCGAATGAGCTAAGCGTTTCATTATTCGGTAGTGAACGCTATGTTTGGGATTATTCCCAGTTGAGGAACCGATCCTCGTTTCTTTGGGTAGTTTTACCCGACCTCTATTGTTGTTTGTTCGACGGAGACTGTGTTGATCAGGGAAGGTGGTGAACTTGGAACTCGGTTTATGCCTAAATTTGAAACCCTTGAAACTATTGAAGCTATTCTATACCTGCATGATGGGGGAAATTGTTTTTGATTAAACCTCAAATTGTTGTCGTTCGGAATTTTGTGTAAAACCCGGGTTCCTTCCAATTACCTTGGAACTGTTTACCTTTGATTTGGAGAAGTTCTTCTCAATACCTCGAACCCAAAGCTGGCCCTGGCCGGGTGTAGCCACGCGAAGTGGTGGTCGAGCATGCATGTCCGTGCTGAGAGACGTAAGGCTAGTGCACGGCCGACCGTTGACTCGCACGTGAGCTGCAGCCGCCATCACCGAACGCCAAACTCATCATGCCAGTACGTACGGCCAAACCTTGACCTTGCAGTTGCTCTCCGAACAGGTACACACCCGCGTCCCAGCGCTCCGCTTATGCAGCGCCAGCGAGTGTGCCACCTTTCGGGGGACAGTGCATCGACCATACCGTTGATTCATTTTTGAACCGTTCAACCAATTTCTGTACCGAAATGTGATGGAAAACCCTTTGAACTTTTTCTTCTGAACCTTGAACCGAGAAATCCAAGTCCCACTGAACCAATATATGAATTGCCTAAATCACTTAATGCTTGATTAAGTGAGTTTGTTGATTATTGCTTAGCCGTGAGAGGGATGTCTCTTGAGACGGTAGGAATTTGAGGTGTTGCATTGTCGAGCGGAGTCTCGAGTCTCGATTGGAGACTATGTAATCACCATGGGATTGATATTTGTATAAATGTCTTCCTGAAGGTCCCACCCTGAGGAGTGTGATTCGCTTCGGGAAGAAGAGAAGCTTCGGCCTCACTATATCGGACTCTTTTAGTATCTCGCATGAGTCAAAGACTTGGCCTACCGGTTAGCATACCACATGTGTTGTCAGAGTGTATGACCCCGAACACGTAGTGGACTTCGTCGAGTTGCAGGTCGAGTGAGGCCTTACCTATGAGTAGGTACCGGTGTTCCTACTGGACCGAAAGGTTCATCAGCTGAGGACCCGGGCAGTCGATCTTGTCGAGGTACAATGGAACCGGCACGGTAAGTCCGAGGCGACTGGGGAAACTGAAACCCGGATTAGGAGGAGATATCCGAACTTCATGTTTGATGTTGTGTTTTAGAGTTTAGATGTTTTTGGTTTACGAATTCCGAGGACGGAATTCCTTTTAAGGTGGGTAGACTGTAATGCCCCGTTTAATTGTGAAATATTTGTGATTATTTGTTTATTTATTTATTTCATTAATATTATTTTATTGTTATGTTATCATCAAATGCCTTATTATTCTTATTATTATTATTCTTATTATTATTATTATTATTATTATTTGTCTAATTGTCTAAATTATTGCTATTATTATGATTATTATTATTATAATAAATATTACTGTTATTAATATTAAATGTATAAATTGCTTAACTATGATTATGTGATTGAATGTTTATTTTTAATGAATATTATTTGTGTGTATTATATATATATATATATATTTATATCTCGTCTTATTTTAATTATCGAACGTTCGTGTCGGGCCTCGATTATTTATTATTGTTGGACCGAGAAAGGCCGTGAGCCTTGAACCGTCCCCACGCCCGTGTGCTCCCCTACCCGATTTCCTTCCCTTTTGATTACTTGTAGATCAAGTTGAGAAAACCTAGTTGTATAAATATTGTGATTAAGCCCTCAGCAGAATTAATCCCGCAGCTTTTGTGTTTATCTGCTCTCACGCCTCTCTCTCAAATCTCTCCCTCTCGGTTATTAAAAAAAAAAAAGAGAAATCGATCGCAGAAAGAACAGAGAAAAATTTTGTCGCTCCCTCTCACCATCATCGTCTCGCACCACCATCATCTGCTTCCTCCTCGCAGCCTTACGCCATTGCCGTGAACGTGTTCTCCGGTGAGCTCTGTCCACCATCTGGCGATAACCCTCCCCGCGACCAAGTTCTGCACCATCATCATCACTCAAATCGCCACCCTTTCTCTGTGTTTTCCGGCAATTCACGCAGCAGCTGTATGCGAAGTCATCAGCGAACCTCTGCGAGACCATCCTCCGTCGCACAGCAACTTCCGGCAGCATCCTCTCCATCGCCATCAATCTCCATCGCTGCTGTCCATACGCGAGTCCCTTCCCAGTGAGCCTTGTCCGTTGCGACGTCCTTGCAGGCCGTCCATCGAGCTCGCGATCCAACGAACCACCGTGCACAACCGCCATTAGCCGTCGAGCCCATCGTCCCGAGCTTGATCGCCGCAGCCGTTGTCCGTACGTGCACCATCGCGAGCCTAGTTGCTGTCCCATTTAATGTGATCCGTCGGTGAGCCAAACGAAGTTATCGAACCTCCTCGTTTCGGTCAAGCACCACCAGCAAGTCTCGCTGTCCGTCGGCACCTCCGCGAGCGTCTTCCGATGTCCCTAGCGAGCCGGGGCAGCCCCGCAGAACTACGTACACGCCACCGCGCGAGCCATTTCCGTTGAGCCCGACGGGCGTGCTCGTGGCCTCCAAACAACCCTTCTCGGCTATCGTTTCGTTCGTCGTCGCGTACTGATCCCGAGAAAGGTACCAAAATACGGTTCTCTTTTCGTTTTTCGTGTGTTTCGGGCTTTGGAAATATCTCGTTGTTAGGACTCGTATTTTAATTGTTATATGTGTTAATTGGGTGCTTAATTGTTAATTTTAATATATGATTGTGTTGTTGTGATATATGACATGTTAATTGCTGAACATGTGAATTATGAAGTTGATTATATGCCTTGCGTATTTTTATCGAGTCGTATTATGAATTTATATGCGTCTTGGATATCAAAGTGATTGCCGTGACTTTGGTTGTTATCGAATTGAGTTTTGAGTGATATTTTTCGTGGAAATCCTGGAGTTATAGGTAATTGGAATTGTCCTTGATTTACTGGTTTTGGTTTGAGGGTTTTTCGATGTGTATATCATGAGTTATGAATTTTCTAAACCGAGCATGCTGCTGAATCGTAATTAATTCATGATAAATCGTGTGATTGTCCGACTGCCATGAAATTTTATATGTGATGTTCTGTGATGATTTTGTATGTCGTGAAAAATTTTCAAGTCGAAACTCCATCTGTAGCTATTTTAATTAATTAAATCGGTTTCTAATCAAAATTTTGTAAAATTCATTAAAAATCGTACACTAGGTGTTTTGAGCTGAAACGTTGAGAAGTATGTTATTTTGTGGTATTCTGTGTTGTGTCAAAAGTTTGGAGTAAAATTCGAAGTGTAGTTATATGAACTATTAATGTCGGGTTTTGACACTGTTTTTGCTTAAATTATTCAAAAATGCTCTCGGATGACATTAGAGCTGAAACTTGGTGAGATTATGTGTTTTTGTATACCTTGTGATGTTGCAAAATTTCAGGTTGATTGATTGAGTCTAACTCCAGTTTCTAAATTTTGTTTATGTTGGAGTTTTAATGCTCGGTTATCCGTTGTTTAGGTTCGGATTGGATTTTATTGGTGTTGGCATAATTTATGTGTTTTACCTGAGGTATATGAGTTGTGTTCAGGTCTAGTAGTCGCTCCAAAGTACTTAACTCGGTCAAGGAATCCATGAGTCACTTAGTCGATATGATTTCGACTAAGTATATGTGCTTTGTGTGTTGTCTTGGATTGGATAGTCAGTTGATAGACTATTATAATTGTTGTAGGTTCATCGAGCTGAACTTTTGCCATTGTTCCTTCAACCCTGTGTTTGGCTATATCTCGGTATCCAGGTGGGTTATTCAAAATTTGTCTATGCCTTGAATGATAATTGCTTTATTTATGTGGGTATGATCAATGTATGCATGTGAGCATGTAACCTTCGATGTGAGCTGTACCGGCCGTCGAACGGTTGTTTCCGTAGCTATAGAACGTACCCCAAAAGGGTAATCTACATGTTTGTCCTTTGTTAAGGACCACGTCATCCGTAAGACCTTGGCAATGTGCCCTGGCCGGTGATGGATATCCTGTTTCAGCACTAGGTGCGTGCTGTGATGGTTGAGCCTCCTGCTGTTTGGGCACCCCATTTATGTTCGCCGAAAGGCATACGAGCAGCAATCTATTGTTATAGGTGTGCACATGAGAATTACTTTGGTTAGGAGATGGGATATTTATTGACTATGTTCATACAGCGACCATGCCATTTAATTTCTCGTACTATATTATTGTTCATGTGCATAGTAGTGAGCACTAAAGTTCACCGTGCTCACTCCCACCTGCTCTTCATGGATACAGGTTAAGCAGGTGTTGGCTGACGAGACAGAGACGAGTGGTGTTGGTCTTTGACTGACTTCATTTAGTTTATTCCGCATGCTAGTAGACTTGGGTTTATTTATGCTTATTTATGACTTGGGAACTTTGGTATTTATGATTTATGACTTTGGCATTTTGAGAACTTTGGATTAGGAGATGTTCCCTTATGAACAATTTGGATGAACTTGGGATTTATGAAAACATTTGATTTATGATTTACGTTATTTATGTGATTTAGTTCGAGTAGCACCACTGATTTATGAAAAAAAATTTGAAAAATTTAAGTTGACTTTTGACTTTCGTCAAAATAAAAGTGGGGCGTTACATATATGTTACAGTTTGAGTAGTTCGAGGCTATCAGCACTTACGATATATATCAGCAGTTCAGGTGGGGACTTAGACTTGGTATTACATTGAGTATAATTACTCTACCATGTTTGAGGTATGTATCATGTTATGTATCCGCTTGGAACGGTAGTCGGTCCAGGTGCGTAAACCCATTCTAGGTTCTAGTTGCCTTATCTGTAATACCCCGCTATGTCGTAAATATCATAGTTAAATTTTCACAAAACCTTCTAATAAAAATTACTGATTAGTTTGCAAAATCATGTTTCGGAGTGATACCGTAACGATAACTTGACCTGGAAAACCGTCATTTTAATTTTTAAAGAAAAACAGTTTATCATAGTATAAACAACCCGAATAGTACTCGTATCAAAAGGCTAAGTTTGACAAACAATGAAATCAACGGAAAACGTAGCGTGGCAAAATGTTTAAACTCCACTACGGGAGATCGTAATAGCACTCTTATGCCAAATTCAAACATGTAAACAAAATCCTGAACCACCCGCCAGCTCATGCCTCCGGTCCGACTCCGTGACCTGAAAAAAATAGATAAACATGGGGCGTGAGCACTAAAGTCCACTGTGCTCCGTAGAAACTCATACTAAAGTAAACAGTGAAAATAATTGCAATATCATGATTCTGGCATATACATAACCTGAACATGAAACCGGTACCTCATAATCATAACATGAATCATCATATGACCGTTACCTCATCTGCCAGCATAAAAATGTCGGACACTATGTGCACACTCTAGTGGGCAGACTAGGCCACTAAAACCCAGAATGGACCGGCGACCATTCCAAGCAGATACATGACATGATAATACATACCTCAAACATGGTAGAGTAATTATAATCAATGTAATACCGAGTCTGAGTCCCCACCTGAATCGTCGATATGAAAATGGTAGTGCTGATAATAGTAGCCTGAACAAACTGTAACATAATATAAACAATTACTAAGTACTATGCTCAGACTGATTAAAAATAGCTATTTAATATGTTAAGATGCTCAACTGGAACTTGACATGACATCTAGACTTAACCGGTATAACCGGAACTGGCTTAACATGGAACTGGACTGACATGAATTTACTAAACTGGACTGGACCCAGAATTTAACTGGAAATTTGCCATAAACATGAACCGGAACCTTAACCATTAATATATAAGTTGGACCGGTTTGAACTGGTCGGTTCATGGGCTGGCCGGACCACCGGCCTGCTGTGGCCAGGCGGTCTGCCGCTGGCTCGGCCAACCAGCCTGTGAGGCATCGGGCGCGGGTGCAGGCCTAGACTAGGCGCGGCGTGACACTGTCGGGCCCTGCTGGACATGACCTGGGCGCGGACATGAACGTTCATGCACGCTGGCGGCCACTGGGCGCGGCCTGCGTGACGGGCGTGCAACTGGTGCAACACAGAGATGACGCTGTCACTGGCGTGCGTATCGCGCGCACTGGACAGGGCCATCGGGTACTTGTTGTGCACAGCCGACGGTCAACAAGACGCCTGGCATGGTGACTGGCGCTGCTGGGCGCTACCGGGCGCCACAACAGGCCATTGGACTCGCGAACATGCGCTGACTGGCATGACGAGTACCGCACAGGCGCTTCCGGGCGGCCCTGACGGTACTGGGTGCTCGGGCGTGCTGTCGGGCACAGCCCAAGGCCAACCGACGTGCCGATGAATGCACTAATGTGCGTTGGGCATGCTGGCATGCGCTAGGCACTGGCCACTGCCGACTGCTGCAGGCAGGTCTATGCGCGACGCCCACCTGGGTGCACACGCACGACGCCCGCCCGCCATGGGCTGACTGTCGGTACGCTGTTGCCGCTGTGTGCGGGCAGCGCGACCATGACCGGCCGTTGCCGGCCGTCCGGCTACTTCGTCCGACCATATGAACATAGAAGATCATAACTTGGTATAAAATGACCATGACCACCTGAATTACTCTAAAATACCTAGCATGACCTTGACATGGTTCGGAAAAGGCTTGTAGCATGCGCGTAGGTGCGACCCAACGCTACGACCGATACACTCAGCCCCTTGACTTTCTCCTTTGATCGTTTTAACATAAATTAGCATGACTGACTATAACTTAACATATCATGAAGAAATATATGTAAATTGCTCAAAGGATCATCAGTGTATCTCGACACGGCCGTGGCGGTGCTACGTGCGGCGCCCACGGCTTTGGCCAATCCTTCGGCCGATCATCAATTTCTCTGGAAAATCACTATTTAGCTGAACATGAAATGACGTATAATGATCAATTAAACATGACTTTCTCTGGAGTTAACGAACAATACGAACATAACTTGACATAGCACGATTGATGCGGCCGAGAGCAATTATGGCCAATTCATGAACTTGGCTACATGACTCAAGCTGAACATGATTATATTAACTTAGAAAGAGGATCAACAAGTGATTACCTCTTCAATCGCTCGGTTGATCGTGAAAAATTCTCGTGATAGCTTGGCTCTCGAACGTCTGTGCGTGCGTACGATAGAATATTCTTAATCTCCTTTAACTTTTAATTAGTGTAAGATTGAGTATAAGCTGTACTTTTTCCCCCACATATCATATTTATATGAAGGTAAAAGAAGGTAAAAATTTGGGTGAAAGTCACGGCCAATGGCCGTGCAGCACTTGTCGTGCGATGGGGTGGCTAAGTGTCTTGGTACATGCTTAGTCATCACTGTTGGGTTCTGTTAGGAACGTCAAACAACATGCACAGTATTGAACTTATCGAAATAAATCCTAACGCGGTGGAATCTATAGTTAGGATATGGACGTTTACCTTTTAAAATTTTTGCCGACTCTGAGACGATGTAGAGTACCGTTGATGAAGTCCGTCTCAACACCACAATCTAATGGGCGGATAGATTTGGCCTTCAATCTATTCTAATCGATAGGTTCCAAAAAGCTCGATCACACGACACGCGGGTCTCGGTCGTCGGGGCAGCGGCATGTGCGCGTCGGGTGCAGGTGTCGCGCGTCGGTCGCTGGCGTGGGCGTGCGTGTCACGGACAGGCACTGGCAGGACTCCTCGGCGCTCGCGGACTGGGACTGGGCATGTGCGTACACGCAGAAGGCACTCCTATGTTGAGGTGGATTGGGCGTGCGCGTTTGGGACTACGCGGGCTTGCTGGCCACGTCTCCTATGCACACAAGGAGTAGCGCGCGCGTATCGCTAGTGCGCTGGGACCTCACGCGGGAATCGACGGGCAGCAGATGCGGACTGGGTGCTCGCGGACGTCGTCACTGGGCGCTGGCAGTACACGGTCGGGATGACTGGTAGCGGCGAGCAAGCAGACGGTGCTGGGGACGATCGACGAGCGTGGCGTTGCACGAACAGGCGTCGAGCCTTCGTGCGGAGGTCCTGGGCGTCATTTCTGGAACTGGCGTCGGGCCTGGGCGATGCGCGGCTGCTTGCGGTAGCAGGCGGCTGCGCTCGGCTGGGCTCGGGTGGCTTCCGGCGGTGATCGGCTGATTCCGACGACTCCTCACGGCGGCGATGGGCAGCGGTTATGTGATGATGATGACCGGAAAATTTATGTATATTAGAGGCTCAATATATTGTACCAAAAATCCTTCTAATGGATTATCTAAATACCTAATTCGATCAAACTTCGTGGAGCGTTTAATTGAATCTCCCTAACTCTCGAACAAAGATATTTCTCGCGCGTATGTAGAGAGAAAATCAGCCAACACATCTATCGTAGGAGAAATTGGGACATGGTGTATTTATAGGCTCCATTAGGGACCTTAAGGAGGTGCTAAATATGGGCTTATCCCATTAGGCCTAGGAATCCTAATTCTAATCCAATACTAACTCAATGTAGGAAGGAGATCTCCTACTAATCCATCTCTTCTAGAAGACTCCTTAGTCTCCTAACACTAGAGAAGATCCTAGTAGGAATACCTTTCCTAATTAAATTAATAATCATGGAATGGATTAATTCCTAATTTAGAAAACCTAATTTTACTCCAATTAATAATATAATGTAGGAAATATATTTCCTACTAATCTCCATCTTCTAGAAGTCTCCCAAGTCTCCTAATCCCAAGACAAGATTCTAGTAGGAATTTTATTCTCCTAATTAATTAATTAATATGAAATAAAATTAATTTCTATTTAATGTAATTAAATAATAAAACATCCCACTAGCGTAATATTATTGCTCTCCCCATTTAGCCACTATTTTACCAATAAAATTGAGCCTCCATGATTAAATAATATTAATCCTATTGATCGATTTACCTCCACTATGTTTAAGATATAACGTCCGTTGATTAATTAAATTACTGATAAAATAATTAATCAACTTTTTATTCATTTCCGAAATTAGTACCACTCAAATCCTTAACCATTATGTCAGACAATCGTCTACCTGCAGGGTTTAACATAACGTACATTTCTGAGCTCATTTTGGGGACGTCATCAATCCAGCGCACTGGAACATAGTGACCATAAATAATTTATAATAGCACATCATATAATTATTCTTACTTACAAAAATACCTTGTATGTCATCTTAATAAAATAGGAATCACTTGGTAAATCAAATAAATAAGAAATAAAAATATATGCCTATTTTATATTATCTTACGGCTTAAGAGAATGCATCAATCACTGAAGGACGAGGTTACAACTACGGTCAGTGAGTCTCATAACCTTTGCGTTCCGCGGTCCTATTCAACACTTAACATAAGTGCTAGTGTAATTCTCCAGTCAAAGACCAACTGAATTAAGAATACAATACAGTCTTTTTCCAAGTAGGGTTTCACTGCCAGTCTAGACTGTGAACAAATGATTTAGTCTTATAAGGAATCGATAGGTGATCTTTCTGTTCGAAACACTTCGAACCACACTACCTCAATATAAGACATGGAGTATGTATTGCATAAATAAATAAAATACAAACATATGTACTTTGACCGAAACATGATGGCCATATCAAAATGGAATTGATAGAATCTGCAAAACATAGCTTTTACAGCATACCTCTAACAATCTCCCACTTATGCTTTATAAGCTCATGGCTAAACAAAATAACCACAATTTCTTTCAATATAATTCTCAAAGACTAGTCTACTATGTTGCCCTAACATCTGACTCCCATTCCTTCTACGTGTCTTGTAAAGACTTTCGCCGGTAGGCTCTTCGTAAAAGGATCTACTAGGTTGTCCTCTGATTGTATCTTGGCAACAACGACTTCTCCTCGTCCAACGATTTCTCGTATCAGGTGGTACTTGCGCTCTATGTGTTTACTCGCTTTATGAGTCCGTGGCTCCTTCGAATTGGCTACTGCTCTGCTGTTATCACAGAACACTGTGATCGCAGCGGGCAAACTCGGTACCACATCAAGGTCGAGGAGAAAATTTCTGAGCCAGACAATTTCTTTCGCAGCCTCTGAGGCTGCTACATACTCAGTCTCCATGGTGGAGTCTGCCACGCATTTCTTCTTGACACTCTTCCATACTATGGCTCATCCTCCTAAAGTAAACACAAACCCTGAGGTTGACTTGCTTTTGTCCTGATCTGCCTGGAAGTCAGAATCGGTGTAACCCAATGGAAGCAATTCATCTGCCTGGTAAATAAACATGTACTCCTTAGTCCTACGTAGGTACTTGAGTATATGCTTTACCGCAGACCAATGTTCCAGTCCTGGATTACTTTGATATCTTGCTACCATGCCCACGACATAACAAATATCAGGTCGCATGCACAACATAGCATACATGAGGCTTCCTACTGCCGATGCATAAGGAACTGCCTTCATGTCCTCTATCTCTTGAGGCGTCTTCGGGGACATCCTCTTAGATAGAGGTATTCCATGCCGAAAGGGTAAATCCCCTTTCTTGGAATCCTGCATGTTGAAACGCTTTAGGACAGTGTCTATGTATGTGGATTGGGATAGGCACAACTTTCTCTTCTCTTGATCGCGAATGACCTTGATTCCGAGAACATGTCCTACTTCACCCAAATCTGTCATATCAAACTGCTTGGATAACCATACCTTTACGTCTGATAACATCTTCACACTGTTTCCAATGAGAAGAATATCATCCACGTACAACACTAGAAACACCACCACGTTTCCATCACTTTTCTTGTACACACAGTGCTCATTTGAACATAGGGTAAATCCATACGATTGGACAACCTCGTCAAAATGGATGTTCCAAGACCTCGAAGCCTGCTTCAGCCCATAAATGGACCTCTTCAGCTTGCAGACCAGATGCTCTTGGCCCTTTGCAATGAATCCTTCTGGTTGCTGCATATAAATGTCCTCGTCCAAATTCCCGTTAAGGAAAGCGGGCTTAACATCCATTTGCCAAATCTCATAATCTATATGAGCGGCCACAGCCACGAGAATCCTGATGGATTTGAGCATGGCTACCGGCAAAAAGGTTTCCTTATAATCGATCCGTTCTTTCTGAGTGTACCCTTTCGCAATAAGCCTAGATTTGAAGGTCTCAACCTTCCCATCTGCTCTTCTCTTTCTCTTATAGACCCACTTGCATCCAATGGCGCGAACACCACTGGGTGGCTCTACAATATCCCAGACCTGATTAGTGTCCATTGACTCTATTTCAAATTTCATCGCCTTTTGCCAAGACTCTGCGTCCCGATCTTGGAGTGCCTCATTGTATGTCCATGGGTCGGATTCAAGAACGTCCGGGACGGCCTCAGAAGAATCTACCAGACCCATGAACCTTTCGAGCTGTCGGACAACCCTCCCACTACGACGAGGTACTACCTGCTCAGGTGCATCATCAGCGATACGTGTTGCAGTACATTGTGGTGTAACATCTAGCGCACTCGGTATTGAAGTACTCTCTCCCTTTAACACCTCAAGAACATGTCTACTACTGGGCTTATGATCTAAGACATAGTCTTCTTCTAAGAACCTAGCATTCGTGTTAACGATTACTTTCTGGTCCTCAGAACTATAAAATAGACCACCTTTCGTTTCCTTAGGATATCCCACAAACAGCCTTACATCTGATCTCGGTTCTAACTTATCAGTATCGGTTCTCAGCACATGTGCTGGACTACCCCAAATCCTGAGATGCCTTAGACTAGGCTTATGCCCAGACCACAACTCCAATGGTATAGACGGTACTAATTTAGAAGGTACTCTATTTAGAATGTATACCGTTGTTTCTAGGGCATATCCCCAAAACGAATCTGGTAATGTACTATAACTCATCATTGCCCTAACCATTTCGATAAGAGTTCAGTTCCTCCGTTCTGCTACGCCATTCTGCTGAGGCGTGGCAGGCGCAGTCAGCTGGGACGTAATCCCATTATCCGTCAAGTAGTTCTTAAATTCATTTGAGAGATATTTGCCACCACGATCGGATCGTAATGACTTGATAGTTATTTCTAACTGCTTCTCCACAACTGCCTTATACTCCCTGAACTTCTCAAAGCATTCAGACTTGCAGTGCAGAAGGAAAATGTACCCATATCTCGAGTAATCATCGATAAACGTAACGAATTACTCGAAACCACCTCTCGCTTGAACACTCATAGGACCACATAGATCGGAATGAACTAGCCCTAACACATCTTCGGCTCTATGCCCCTTTGAACTAAAAACCCTCTTAGTCATTTTACCTTCCAGTCAAAACTTACAAGTTGGAAAAGCCTCAACTTCTAACGACCTCAAGGGCCGGTCGGCTACCAACCTTTGAATCCTCCTAAGGTTAATATGACCAAGTCTTAAATGCCAAAATTATGTTTCGTTCATTTTAGAAGGTTCCTTTCTCTTATTTAGATTAGATGATGAATTAAGTAATTGTTTCTAGAATGACTTAGATTCTAGAATGTATAGATTGTCAACTAATGAACCAGAACATATGAACTTTTTGCCAAAACGAATAATAACTTTATTACCAAACGTAGCGGAAAAACCGTTCATAAACAACTTAGAAACTGAAATTAAATTATTTCTAAACCAAGGAACATAAAGACAATCTTTCAAAACTAGAAACCTATCTAAGCCAAAATCTAAATAGACGTCTCCCACTGCAACTGCTGACGCTCTACTAGCATCGCCCAAGTAGATGGTAACTTCTCCTTCCCTAAGTCGCTTGGTTTCCTGGAACCCCTGCAATGAATTGCAGACATGATCAGTGGCCCCTGTATCTACACACTAGGTACTGGTAGATAACACCGCTAAACATGTTTCAACGACTAAATCAAAAGGTGTACCTTTATCGGACTTCTTGGGGAAAGGGCAGTTTGCCTTCCAGTGTCCTTTCTGCTGACAATTGTGGCACTTGCCTTTCGGCTTCTTCGCTTTTTGTCGAGGTTGCGCGTCACTCATGACCGCTTTGCCCTTTCCTGCGGACTTCTTCCTCTTCTTGCCCTTAGGAGCCTTAAAAGTGGAAGCTTCTCCCTGCTGGGCCACCATAGCTTGGTTCTTCTGACGAAACAGGCCCTCTGCCGACTGAAGTTCAGAGACAAGTTCCGGGAGAGTCATCAACATCTTATTCATGTTGTAATTCAACCGGAATTGCTCAAAGCTCGTCGGCAAAGACTAGAGCACTATATCGACCTGGGTTTCCCCGTCAATAAAATCCCCAAGAACCTCCAGTTCATTCAGCTGGGCCATCACAATAAGAACATGTTCCTTTACGGGAGTGCCCTCGCGCATGGTCATGTTCATCAGAACCCTCATGGCTTCTTGTCGGGTAGTCCGCGACTAATGACCAAATAACTCCTTGAGATTGAGAAGCATCTCTGCTGCAGTGTTCATAGACTGATGTTGATGTTGAAGTACATTTGAAAAAGAAGCCAAGATGTAACACTTCGCCATCTCGTCAGCCTTTTTCCACCGAGCATACTCCTCTTTCTCTTGGTCTGGTGCATTGTCAGCAGGCACAGCCGGACAAGCCTCAACAGTAGCAAATTTGTACCCTTCAGCAGTTAACACAATATCCAAGTTCCTTTTCCAGTTAATATAATTCGGACCAATAAGTTTGTTTTATTCGAGAATTACGGACAAAGGATTGAAAGACATTTTAAATTCCTGGGATCATGCAAACATAGTCTTTACTCAGTCAAGTAGTTTTGAATTTATACATCAAATATTGATCCCATGTAACAATATTCAAATAAATTCACCAACATCTCAAAACACCGAATCCCCGCAGGCCACGGAGTGTGGACGTCTACGATTCAAACAATCGCAAGAAGAGGGATAAATCCCATTAGCTTAACATACTGCCGAGCAATACTTAACGAATAGTCAGTTTCATCTTTTGGCCAGCGCAATTAACTTTATAAAAGAATAAAAACGATCTTATCCTTTGGGACTATCGTAATTATTTGCAATTTAAGTGTAACCCATTAATTGGTACTAAGTTTACTACCAAAATTATACGTCCACCTTTGGGTGACCCGTACGCTTTTGAAATAGGTCACTATAACCATCCCGAAGGAGATTCGTCCTTGTGAACTGTGAAATAAAACGTCCTTTGGGCTCAAATTAAATCATTTCACTGACAAACCTATAATGGAGGCCTTGGATGTAATTTATTTCAACCCATTACACACTTAATATAATTTTTATTTTATAAGATTTTCTAAAACATGTTTGTTTTTGCACATAAGCAATCACATAAAACATGCATGATTAATGATCAATAATAAAATAGGAACTATAATCCAACTATCATGGCCATTAATCAATCTCCAATGTTACAGAGTAAACACAGTACTGTCCTTGTTTAGTGTGTCCTCCGTTTCAGGTATTGGAACTCCCCTTTCGCAGTGACTCCCACTGAATTGGTTGTCTCCGGGAAGTTGCCATTGGATCATCACCATGGCATCCGTGTATGTGTTTATCGCCTCGCCCCGTCAAGGTTGGTCCACGCCCGCCGGATCAATAATGAGTAATATAAACAACAATTACATAATTCATCCTATGACCCACGCAGGAGCCGTACATGAGTTTCTATGAAAGCAATAAACTATGTGGTGTCCCACCGCACGAATAATTTATTACAAGCATTCACCAACCCAAAAATTCCTTGACATGTCCAAGGCTTTAAAAATATCATACATTCAACATGAATTAAAATCCATACATACAGGCCACAATAGTCGGATTCAAAAACCAGCAAAAACTTATTGCAATTTCTAATCTACTATGCTGCTGCCTCCGTACGCACATAATTCATGTAGACAGACAAAGTCCAAAATTCAAACTGTGCACGAGTTTTCATTAAGCCTGGTATCTGATACCAATTGTTGTGTAACACCCCACTTTGATTTTACAGAAATTCCAGACTTTCCAAAAATTTGTACAAATTTTTCGAGATCATTTTCAAAGTTTAATGGGTGTTAAACAACATTTTTCATAACCCAAGTCTTATCTGGGCCCACAGGGATTCATTACCCAGTTTTCAGAAATGGTTTTCATTAACCAAAACATATCATACGAGACTTAATACTCAACATGAATAATCAACCACATTAACATACCCAATAATCAAGGGTTCCACAAGTTTTCCAAAAACAAACAAGTCATAAGTTTGGGAAAAAGGTTTAAGCAAGTCTCAACATAAAGGTTCATAAAGTTTTATTTATTCAAACGAAAGCAATAAATGCATGACCGACCCACTCGCCTCTTCTCGTCACCCGGCTCCTGCTTAACCTGCATCGGTGAAGAGCAGGTGGGGATGAGCACAAAATGAAAAGCGTGCTCACCACTATGCACATATATCATCAATAATAATGTAAAGGAGGTATGGTTAAAGTATAAACATAAATCAATTATTCTGTCACGTCTCCTAATCACATCACAACATATTACCCACGTGTACACATCTTTCATTAGCCAAGGAAAGGGGATTCATTACCCTAAATCATGGGGGTACGTGCCATACGACTAGACAAGGCCTTTCATTAGGTCTTACAGAGACTTACCAAGCAAGGTAACCGTATTACATCGACGGACAACCGTACCGACGGCCGAAATCAGCTCACGCCGATAGGCTACATGGTTTATATACATACTTAAATCATACCAACTCAACATCAAAAAAACACATACGGCATGGCAAATTTTAGATTAAAACCAATAAATTATCTCGCTTAAATGTAGGTGTTTGAGGAGTCGAGCCTCATCCTACGTACTTGCTCTTGTATGCAATTTTCTACCGAGCTATCCAGGTGGGTTTTAATCTATAATTTATCAATAAATTATCTCACTACTCAAATATAACATAAAACCCATACTTAATAAAAATTAAGTCGTAAGGGTTTTAATCGGATTTTTCGTGGACTTGGAACTCTCTCATTTTTTTGAAAAAAATAAGACTCGGGGGATAAAATTTGGAGTCTCGGGACTTAAATAATTTTTCCAAATATTTTCTCATTTGAAAATAATTATTAAAATTGAAATCGATATTAAAAACAGGCTCCGGGAGACAAATTTTACTTGAAATAAAGGAATGGACAAGTTGTCCAAAATTTGGGCCTTTGCCAAGCGAATTGGGCCGAGAACTCGCACAATTTGGGCTGCAGCATGAAGTCTGGCCCAACTGGAAAAAGGGTTGTTCGTGGGCTGTGTATTGGGCTTCGCGGGCCAGCAGTTGTGAGGTAACAGGGCCGCGCGCGGGCTCACTTCGGGTCATATGGCCCGCGCTTATGACTATTAAACTGGGCGAAAAAAAAGAAGATGGACTGATAGAAGTGGGGTTCGAACACAGGACTTCACGCGGGGGAGAGCGCGCATAAGACCACTGCGCTACAAGCCTGGTTGTCAATTTAAAAGGAATCATGATTTACTAAAATTAAAACGAAGTGGCTGACTGCTAAAGCTGCGAGCAAAAATAGAAGGGAAATAGTCACAGGCACATCGACGAAATTTTATGACTTTGACGGCATAAACTCACAGACAACAGTTCCGGGACATCATATATTTGAAAATCAAAAATTCTTAGAGTTAGAACATTTATTAGAATCGGGTTTTTGGCTCGAAAAACAAAGCAACGGAAATACGACCCGAAAGCAAACAACAACGACGGAAAGGCTCGAAACTACAAAATGAGACTTCACACTTAACAAATTAATCACAGCCACACAAAGTATTCGATTTTTCACAAAAGAGAGACCAATAATTCCACGATATATCGCGAATAATGATCCGACGAACAAAACGATAATACAAGTCGATTAATGAGCCGATCAATCAACAAGAAATCGATTCAAATAGCACGAGTATAATCAAACGAGCAGACACGAACATGAATATATCGAGAAGGTTTCGAAATAATTTACCCGTCTTCGGGAATTTACAAGAAATCGGAAAGACGGGTCGGAAAGAGACAGAATGAACGGAGTCTCGACGGGACTCGAAACTCTTCCAAAGCTCGAACTGAATGTTGATGAGTGGCTCGCGAACTGGTTGCTGGGGGAATCTCGCCTCGACGGTCGCCGGCAGCCCAAGCTCCTCGGCTATGGTGGACAACAGCTGGTCGGGGACTTCTCGCAAACAGAGAGAGAGTGGCCTGAGGTGTTTGCTGGTATGATGGCGTGACTAATGGCGCACGATGGTGGGCTCGCGATGGACAGCAGATCTCCGATGAGGACGGCGATCGATGGTGGCGCTGCGACTGAATTTGCAGGTAGCGATTTTTTTTTAACAGATGCGAGAGAGAGAGATATGTGATTACTGCTTGAACGATTTTTGAGTTGAAAGGCTCATCGTCGGTTCTTAAGTACGAGATAGATGGAGAACATGTGAGATTAATCCCCCCAAAAATCGCAACGGAAAAACTGAAAGCTAGGGAAGGAAGAAGACTGATTCTCTCGCACGTGGGGGAGAGGAAGAAGTTCTGCTCGATGCCATTTATTTCAACATTGGGCCAACAAAGTTGGGCTAGAAACTTAAATACCATTGAACTGATTTGTAAAAATTACAATGGACCCATTTTAGAATCAATAAAAAAAAGGTCATATTGAATTAAAAAGGGTGGGTCATTACATCTCACAAATGGAAAAGGGCGAAGGTAATTAAACGAAACTGGGCCTGGAACAATTCACAAAGTTGGAATTTAACTCAAATTGGGCCAGAACCAATTTAGTCGGGCCGAGATAAAATACAACGCGATAACAAGAATTTCCCGATCGATATAATTGACGACAAATAATAAATTAATCCAGATTATCTATATTTATAATACACGCAACATATATTTATATAATAATAATAGGCATTTAAAACAATTAGACATTTAATCACAAATAAATAATAATAATAATAATAATAATAATAATAATAATAATAATAATAATAATAAACAATAATAATGGCAATAATAAATCAATAAATAATCTCAAATAATTCTAATTCAAACAGGGCGTTACATGTTGGGTTCTATTAGGAACGTCAAACAACATGCACAGTATTGAACTTATCGAAATAAATCCTAACGCAGCGGAATCTATAGTTAGGATATGGACGTTTACCTTTTAAAATTTTTGCCGACTCTGAGACGATGTAGAGTACCGTTGATGAAGTTCGTATGAACACTACAATCTAATGGGCGGATAGATTTGGCCTTCAATCGACTCTAATCGATAGGTTCCACAAAGCTCGATCACATGGCACGCGGGTCTCGGTCGTTGGGGCAGCGGCAGGTGCGCGTCGGGTGCAGGTGTCGCGCATCGGGCGCTGGCGTGGGCATGCGTGTTGCGGACAGGCGCTGGCAGGACTCCTCGGCGCTTGCGGACTGGAATTGGGCGTGTGCACACACGCGGAAGGCACTCCTATGCTGAGGCGGACCGGGCGTGCGCGTCTGGGACCACGCGGGCTTGCTGGGCACGTCTCCTATGCACACAAGGAGTAGCGCGCGCGTATCGCTAGTACGTTGGGACCTCACGCGGGCGCCGACGGGCAGCATATGCGGACTGGGTGCTCGCGGATGTCGTCATTGGGCGCTGGCAGTACACGGTCGGGACGACTGGTAGCGGCGAGCAAGCAGACGGCGCTGAGGTCGATCGGCGAGCGTGGCATTGCACGAACAGGCATCAGGCCTTCGTGCGGTGGTCCTGGGCATCGCTGCTGGAACTGGCACTGGGCCTGGGCGATGCGCGGCTGCTTGCGGTAGCTGGCGGCTGTGCTCGGCTAGGCTCGGGCGGCTTCCGGCGGCGATCAGTGGATTCCAGCAACTCCTCACGGCGGCGATGGGGCGGCGATTATGTGATGATGATGACCTGAAAATATATGCATATTAGAGGCTCAATATATTGTACCAAAAAGCCTTCTAATGGATTACCTAAACACCTACTTCGATCAAACTTGGTGGAGCATTTAATCGAATCTCCCTAACTCTCGAACAAAGATATTTCTCGCGCGTATGTAGAGAGAAAATCGGTCAACACATCTATCGTAGGAGAGATTGGGACATGGTGTATTTATAGGCTCTATTAGGGACCTTAAGGAGGTGCTAAATATGGGCTTATCCCATTAGGCCTAGGAATCCTAATTCTAATCCAATACTAACTCAATGTAGGAAGGAGATCTTCTACTAATCCATCACTTCTAGAAGACTCCTTTGTCTCCTAACACTAGAGAAGATCCTAGTGGGAATACCTTTCCTAATTAAATTAATAATCATGGAATATAATTAATTCTCAATTTCGAAAACCTAATTTTACTCCAATTAATAATATAATATAGGAAATATATTTCCTACGAATCTCCATCTTCTAGAAGACTCACAAGTCTCCTAATCCCAAGAGAAGATTCTAGTAGGAATTTTATTCTCCTAATTAATTAATTAATTAATATAGAATAAAATTAATTCCTATTTAATGAAATTAAATAATAAAACATACCACTAGAGTAATATTAGTGCTCTCCCCATTTAGCCACTATTTTACAAATAAAATTAAGCCTCCATGATTAAATAATATTAATCTGATTGATCGATTTACCTCCCTATGTTTAAGATATAACGTCCGTTGATTAATTAAATTACTGACAAAATAATTAATTAACTTCTTATTCATTTCCAAAATTAGTACCACTCAGATCCTTAACCATTATGTCAAACAATCGTCTACCTGCAGGGTTTAACATAACGTACATTCCTGGGCTCATTTCGGGAACATCATCAATCCAGCGCACTGGAACATAGTGACCATAAATAATTTATAATAGCACATCATATAATTATTTTTACTTACCAAAATACCTCGTATGTCATCCTAATAAAATAGGAATCACTTGGTAAATCAAATAAATAAGAAATAAAAATATATGCCTATTTTATATTATCTTACGGCTTAAGCGAACGCATCAATCACTGAAGGACGAGGTTACAACTACGGTCAGTGAGTCTCATAACCTTTGCCTTCCGCGGTCCTGTTCAACACTTAACATAAGTGCTAGTGTAATTCTCCAGTCAAAGACCAACTGAATCAAGAATACACTACAGTCTTTTTCCAAGTGGGGTCTCACTGCCAGTCTAGACTGTGAACAAATGATTTAGTCTTATAACGAACCGATAGGTGATCTTTCTGTTCGAAACACTTCGAACCACACTACCTCAATATAAGACATAGAGTATGTATTGCATAAATAAATAAACTGCAAACATATGTACTTTGACCGAAACATGATGACCAGATCTAAATGGAATTGATAGAATCTGCAAAACATAGCTTTTACAGCATACCTCTAACAATCACTTGACATTGCTTAGTCACTCCTAATGAAATCTCAAGCTTCCACATGTTACAAGCAATGATGATTCCTCACGTGAACTTTGCTCCAATTCTCACGGCGATTTGAACGTACAAAGCATGGCTTAAGCATTAGTTAAACATGCTTGAAGCTACCTAAACACAATCACTTAATATGCTAAGGACGTGTATAATGAGCTCAAGTTTAAGCCTTAATAAGCGTCATTTGCGTGCAATAATATTAACTTAACATATAATTGAACATTTAGAAATTATTCCGAGCATAGCCGTGAATTCGAAAATTAATTCGAACATTCTTGACTTGAATAATTAGTTTCGAACGATAATGATCGATAACATAAATATTTTGGAACTAAACACGTAATTTACATTAATAACTTAATGGGCTATTACAATCTGCCCTCCTTAAAATTTTTTCGTCCTCGGAAATACAAAACGAAACATATATACATAGAACATAACAAATATATACATCAAAACTGGAAATCAGGAAAACGAGCGTGAATATCAGCCTTCTGCTCCTCAGTGGCTCCGTGGCGATCCCAGTGAATACGAACGAGGGGAACATCACGTTTTCGGATCCGTCGAACCTGTCGGTCCAACACAGCTACCGGTCGCTCCTCGTAAGATAAATCTGGATGGATCTGAATATCGGAATGCTGAATGACATGTTCTGGGTCGCACACGTACATGCGTAACATGGATACATGGAATACATTATGAACATTAGACAACTTGGGAGGTAAGGCTAATCGATAAGCAACTTCGCCCACTCGCTCAAGAACTTCGAACGGGAAAATGAATCGAGGATGCAGCTTTCCTCTCTTCCCGAATCGAACGATCCCTCAGAACGGACGAACTCTAAGGAAGGCTCGCTCCCCAACCTCAAACTGGATATCTCGTCGATGTTGATCGGCTGATGATTTCTGCCGACTTTGAGCCGTCTTGAGCCTCTGTCGGATCAACTCGACCTGCTCTACTGTTTCCTCGATCATCTTTGGACCGAGTACTTGACGCTCACCGACATCGTCCCAATAAAGAGGGGAACGACATTTACGACCGTAAAGTGCCTCGTAAGGAGCCATCTGAATAGAAGAATGATAACTGTTGTTGTAAGAAAACTCAACGAATGGCAATAACGACTCCCACTTAGCACCCCTGTCAACAACCAAAGACCGTAGCATATCCTCCAATGTCTGAATGGTTCGCTCGGTCTGTCCGTCAGTCTCTGGATGGTAAGCTGAACTGAACTCTAGTCGCCTGGTGCAAACTTTCCCAGAATCTACTGGTGAATCTGGGATCCCTTTCTGACACGATAGTAACAGGCACTCCATGGAGTCGAATGATTCTACAGGTATAAATCTCGGCTAACTTGTCCAAAGACATGTTCATCGATACAGGTAAGAAATGAGCAACCTTAGTCAATGTGTCCACCACAACCCAAATAGCATCGTGATGTTCAGACGACTTTGGCAACCCTGTGACAAAATCCATCGTAACTTCCTCCCACTTCCACTTCGGAATCTGTAGTGGTCGCAGAAGGCCCAAGGGACTCTTGTGTTTGGCTTTGACTTGCTGACAGGTTAAACATTTTCTTACAAATTCGGCTACGTCCTTCTTCATTCCTCGCCACCAGAACGACCTTTTCAAGTCGTGATACATTTTCGTGCTCTCTGGGTGGGCTAAATAAGGCGAGGTATGAGCTTCTGTCAATATCTCCTTCCGTAACGCCTCGACTTTTGGTACAACAATCCTGCCTCGAAATTCCAAGGCTTCATCTGTGCCTCGGTGAAAACCCTCAACGCCTCCGGCGCGGTCTTTGGCATCAATAGCACGAACAAATTCATCAGAAGCCTGCTCTCGTCGGATCCTTTCCCTCAACGTAGGCTGAACTTGCATAGAACTGACACTCCCCGTGATCACTGTAGGAAGTGCATCAACCACCTGAATCTGCATTCGGGCGAACTCCTGGATAAGACAGCTCTGTTGAGTAACAACATAGGTCAAGTCAGCCTTCACCTTGCGGCTTAGGGCATCAGCAACGACATTCGCCTTCAACGGATGGTACTGGATAGTGCAATCATAATCCTTGACAAGCTCTAACCAACGATGTTGTCTCATGTTGAGCTCTTTTTGAGTGAAAATATATTATAAGCTCTTGTGATCTGTGAAAATCTCGCATCGACCGCCGTATAAATAATGTCGCCATATCTTGAGGGCATGAACAACTACGGCTAGCTCCAAGTCATGCGTCGGATAATTCTGTTCATGGGGAATTAATTGGCGTGAAGCGTATGCAACGACCTAGCCATCCTGCATGAGTACGCATCACAGACCCTGTCTTGAAGCGTCACTGAAAATGGTGAAACTCCGAGAAGGATCGAGAATAGTCAACACCGGTGCTGTAGTTAGCCTCTTCTTGAGCTCCTGAAAGCTCGATTCACATCGATCAGTCCACTCGAACTTCACATACTTCCTCGTCAGTTGGGATAAAGGAAGGGCAATCTTGGAAAAGCCCTTAATGAAACTGCGGTAATAGCCAGCTAAATCGAGAAAACTGCGAACCTCGGATGGATTCTTCGGTGTTGACCAAATCTGAACAGCGGCAACCTTGGATGGATCCACCTCGATACCTGCCTGAGTGATAACATGACCAAGAAAGGCTACTCGCTGGTGCCAGAATTCGCATTTGGAGAATTTAGCATATAACTTTTCACGTCTAAGGGTTTGAAGAACAACCCTCAAATGCTCCTCGTGTTCCTTTTGGCTCTTGGAATAGATAAGAATATCATCAATGAAAAAAATAACAAACTGATCGAGATAAGGATGAAAGATATGGTTCATCAGGTCCATAAATACAGCTGGAGCATTGCTGAGGCCAAATGGCATCACTACGAACTCATAATGACCGTAACGGGTACGAAAAGCAGTTTTTGGAATGTCTGACTCTTTAATCTTCAGCTGATGGTAGCCTGATCATAAGTCAATCTTGGAAAATACACAAGCTCCTCTCAGCTGGTCAAATAAATCATCAATCCTGGGAAGCGGATATTTATTCTTGATAGTTAATCGGTTGAGATCTCGGTAATTGATACACATGCGCATAAAGCCGTCCTTCTTTTTAACAAAAAGAACGGGTGCTCCCCATGGTGACACACTCGGCTGAATGAAACCGAGTTTCAATAATTCTTGAATTTGAGCCTTAAGCTCTTACAATTCCTTCGGCGACATTCGATAAGGTGCTTTGGAAACTGGGCCGGCTCCTGGAATAAGATCAATAGAGAACTCTACCTGCCGGTTAGGTGGTCCTCCTGGAAGTTGGTCCGAAAACACATCCACAAACTCACGAACAATAGGAACGTCGTGAGGTGTCCGTGCCCTCGGTTCATCGCTGATAAGACTCACAAGATAACCCTGACAATCATCTTGCCTTAACATCTTTTTGGCTTTCGCCATAGAGATAACATGAGGCAAAGAACGAGTCTTGGTGCCAAAGAAAGTAATATGATCGTCTCTCGGAAGATAAGGAGTAATCTCCTGGTCATGGCATCGAATATCTGCATGAAAATATGTTAGCCAATCCATGCCGAGAATGAGGTCAAAATCCCTCATCTTGAGAACATAAGCGTTGGTAGTCAATCTACGGCCACCGATAGAAAGGCTGAGATCTGTAGCTTTAGCAGTAGTCACTATCTTTCGTCCCGAGACTAAACTCACTTCGAGAGGATCGACAGTGGTAATAGAATGTACTCTGATGGCATCAAGACATCGTCGTGATATAAAAGAGTGAGTTGCTCCAGTATCAAATAAGGCGAAAATAGGAACATCGTTAAGTATAAGCATCCCAGACATGGTACCTGGGTGTTGTTCCGCCTCGGCCTGATCGACCGCATAAACTCGAGCTTGTTGTCTGACCCTCTGCTGTTGCTGGGGTGGCCTCTGAGCCTGTTGTCTGAGCTGCTGCTGCTGTGGCTGCTGGGGGACCGCAGGATGATCTGGCTCCCTACGTGGCGGCATCTGAATATTGGAAACATTCAACATTAACAGACACAGGGAAAATACTTTAGCTGATTAATAAAGCGCACAAATCTCTTGACGAGTTGCTTAACATGACCTCGGAAGTACTGACATTAATCATGGATATACTGAACTATGAATCCTGAACATGATTCGAGCATCTTAATTTAGTCATAACTGTGGTTTTTCTGAGCATAGACATAGTAATTTGTTTATAATTTAAAACATGAATCAACACATACCTGTAGTCGGCGGGGCGTAAGCGTGACGTGTTCAGGTTTTTCAAACATTTCTGAGGTGTAAAATATTTAGAGACGCAGAAACATGCTCTGATACCAACTGTAACACCCCGCTATGTCGTAAATATCAGAGTTAAATTTTTGCAAAACCTTTTAATAAAAATTACTGATTAGTTTGTTAAATCATGTTTCGGAGTGCTACCGTAACGATAACTGGACCTGGAAAACTGTCATTTTAGTTTGTAAAGAAAAATAGTTTATCATAGTATAAACAACCGGAATGGTACTCGGATCAAAAGGCTAAGTTTGACAAACAGTGAAATCAACGGAAAACGTAGCGTGGCAAAATGTTTAAACTCCACTACGGGAGATAGTAATAGCACTGTTATGCCAAATTCAAACATGTAAACAAAATCCTGAACCACCCGCCAGCTTATGCCTCCGGTCTGACTCCGTGACCTGAAAAAAAATAGATAAACATGGGGCGTGAGCACTAAAGCCCACTGTTCTCCGTAGGAAATCATACTAAAGTAAACAGTGAAAATAATTGCAATATCATGATCCTTGCATATACATAACCTGAACATGAAGCCGGTACCTCATAATCATAACCTGATAATCATCACATGACCGTTACCTCATATGCCAGCATAAAAATACCAGACATGCCGTGCACACTCTAGTGGGCAGACTAGGCCACTAGAACCCAGAATCGACCGGCGACCATTCCAAGCGAATACATGACATGATAATACATACCACAAACATGGTAGAGTAATTATAATCAATGTAATACCCAGTCTGAGTCCCCACCTGAATCGTTAATATGAAAATAGTAGTGCTAATAACAGTAGCCTGATCAAACTGTAACATAATATAAACAATTACTAAGTACTATGCTCAGACTGATTTAAAATAGCTGTTTAATATGTTAAGATGCTCAACTGGAACTTGACATGACATCTAGACTTAACCGGTATAACCGGAACTGGACTGACATGAATTTACTGAACTGGACTGGACCCGGAATTTAACTGGATATTTACCATAAACATGAACCGGAACCTTAACCATTAATATATAAGACGGACCGGTTTGAACCGGTCGGTTCATGGGCTGGCCGGAACGCCGGCCTGCTGTGGTCGGGCAGTCGGCTGCTGGCTCGGCCAACTAGCCTGTTAGGCATCGGGCGCGGGCTCTGGCCTGGGCTGGGCGCGGCGTGACACTGTCAGGCCCTGCTGGACATGACCTGGGCGCGGACATGAACGTTCGTGCACGCTGGCGGCCACTGGGCACGACCTGCGTGACGGGCGTGCAACTGGTGCAATGCAGACATGATGCTGGCACTGGCGTGCGTATCGTGCGCACTGGACAGGGCCATCGGGTGCTTGCTATGCACAGCCGACGGTCAACTGGATGCCTGGCATGTGACTGGCGCTGCTAGGCGCTACCGGGTGCCACAACAGGCCACTGGACTGCGGACATGCGCTGACTGGCGTGACGAGTACCGCACGGGTGCTACCGGGCGGGCCTGACAGTACTGGGCGCTCAGGCGTGCTGTTTGGCACAGCCTGTAACACCCCGCCTTGACATGAAAATCAGGGTCCGTTTTTCGCAAAGTTTTTCAAAATAAAAAACATTTAATTTGCGAAATACTGATTCGGAGTGCTACCACAAAACATGACTTAATCTGAAAAAACGTTATTTTAGTTTAAAGAAAACCAACGGTTTAACATAACATATTAACCGACTGAAAATTTGATCAAAAGCTAAGTTCGTCAAATAGTCATAAACAGCGGAAACACGTATTGTTGTCAAACTATTTTTAAACACATGACTAAAAGTCCTGAACCGGCCGCCACCTCACTCCTCAACTTCGACTCTATTATCTGAAAAACATGAAAAATGTGGGGCGTGAGCACTAAATCCACTGTGCTCCGCAGAAACTCATACTAAAGTAAACAGTGAAAATAATTACAATATCATAATCCTGGCATATATAACTGAACTGAACTGAAACCGGTACTGAATAATCATGATCTGATACTGATGGTGAGATAATCACCACCTGCCTGATACCTGAACATCTGCCAGCATAAATGCCGGACACCATGTGCACACTCTAGTGGGCAGACTAAGGCCACTAGAACCCAGAATGGACCGACGACCATTCCGAGCGGATACTGATAATACATACCTCAAACATGGTAGAATAATTATAATCAATGTAATACCCAGTCTGAGTCCCCACCTCATCCGTCTGAATAAAAAGGGTAGTGCTGATAATCGTATCCTGATCAAACTGAAAAATAATATAAACAATTACTAAATACTATGCTCAGACTGATAAAAATAGCTGTTTAATATGTTAAGATGCTCTACTGGACTTAAACATGATTTTTTGTCTTAACCGGTATAACCAGAATCAGCAAAAATCAGAACTGAACTAATATGAATTTACTGAACTGGACTGGACCAAGAAATTAACTGAAAATAGGACTTAAAACATGAACCGGGATTTAAATATTAAAATATGGACTGAACCGGTCCCAACCAGTTTTAACCGGTCTGGCCGGACCGCCGGCTTGCTGTGGCCGGGCGGTCGGCGGCTGACTCGGCCCACGGCCCTACTGC
>CACSLK010006934.1:91855-104193 GCA_902706635.1 Striga hermonthica
AACGGTGCTGCGGCGTCTGGCCGCGGCTGACATGAATTAGGCCCGATTGGGCGCTACTGAACGCACATGACGGTGACCGGCGTGGCCGAACGCTATGTGCGTTGGCTGCCGCGCGACTGAGCATGGTCGGGTGTTACCGCACACCGCGACTTGCAGCTGGACACATGAGTGCGCACACAGGCGCTAACTGGGCATGACTGGGTACGGGCATGGGCGTTCGTGCACGCTGGCGTGCGACAGGACACAACCGGCGTGGACTGAACCTTGCTGGGCACAACAGGCGTTAGCCTGGCCGACTGGACATGACCTCGGGCGCTGGCGTGCGATTGGCGCAACTGGCGCTCATGGAATGGCCATCGACTGCACTGTGGATGATCGACGGTCGACTGGACTTGTGGTGTGGCGATTGGCCCTGCCGGGCACTACAGGTGCTGGCACTTGTGCGACTGGGCACTGCCGGGCGCTACCGAGTGCCACAACAGATAATTGGGCACATGGACGTGTGGACTGGTACTGACTAGTACCGTTCGGGCGCTACCGGCGGCCCTGACGGCATATGACGCTCGGGCGTGCTGTCGGGCACTGACCGAGGCTGACTGGCATGTGGTTGGTCGCACTGGCGTGTGGGGGACTTGTCGGCGTGCAATAGGCACTGACCGACTATCAACTGCTGCAGGCAGAGGTTGTACGCGACGCCCGTTTGGGCTTATGCACATCACCCGCCCAACCCTGATTGACTGCAGGTACGCTATGGTCGCTGTATGCGGCCAGCGCGACTACAACCGGCCTGTTGCCGGCCGTCCGGCGAATTTCTCTGACCATTATGACATGGATCAACATAACTTAACATAATATGAATAAATACACATAAATCGGTCAGGTGATCATGCATGTAACTTAATATGACCGACGAGACGTGAACGACCGTGGCGTGCGCGACGTGCGCAGTTCATGGCTTTGACTGATTTCTCTCGACTGTTAAATAAGTTCATTCGACAACTGAGACATAACTGAGCTTAATATATCCTATAATAACCAATGGAACATGAATCGTACGAAAGTTGATAATTAAAATGAGCATGGTTCGGGACGACTTTAACATGACTTACATCGAGCACAACCTGGCTTCTACACGAACCGAATAACATGGCTTGATCTTAACATGATCATATTTATATTAAAAGAGGTCCAAGATGAAGTTACCTCTTCAATCGCTCGAAGAAAATTACTAGAACTTGAAATCGTGCGGTAGCTTTGCGGTAGCTGCGTGCGTGCGTATCTTAAGACAATAGCTTAATTCTTTCTTAATATGGCTTAAGTGTAAGACAATATTTACCCCAACATTCGAATAAATAAATAAAGTTGGGAAGATAATTGAAGGTGAATAGAAGTGAAAGGCCGTGGCCGATTTATTTGCACCATTTGTCGTGCATGGAAAGGTCCTTCATGGCTTTTATGAGCTAGGTGCCATTTCATGAACTAGCTTACTCATCCATCTACTTGCTTAGTCACTAGCTTCATAAACTATCTTGATGCCATGTGTGCTAGTAATGATGAATAGTCAAAAATGAACTAATCTCTCATAACTTTCGGTAATTTATTTTAGCGTATAATTGAAAATGAATAAGATACTTAGCACATGAATTTTCATACTTAGAATTATTTCTAAGTATTAGTCTTAGCCGCACTTAAGTAATTTCGGTCGAACTTAACTTCGAAATTAGTTCGAATATTACCTCAACTTAACCTCATTAATTCCAAACTCATTTATTATATAAACGGATTGGAATTAAATCTGAAAAATTTATTCGGTTGTTGAAATAATTAAACCGAATACTTAATCGACTAATAGTCAGACTTAAAATCGAAACTGAATAATTGACTTGAACTTATTATTATTTTGTGATGATTAATCGAATGTTCTCAAATTCAATTAATACGTCATCACTAAAATAATTAATCCCGAACTCACTATGTCCATTTATTTATATAAACGGACTGAGACTAATCACTATCATTGACTCGGTTAATAAATAAAATTAACTGGAAATATTTTTGACTTAACGTCGAACTTGGAATTTAACTAGCTGAATAACTTAGACGTGAACATTAACATGAATATTTATTAACAAAGGCTAGCTTATATTTAAAAGCTAGTATTTTCCTTTATTAATAAAATTCGAGGCGTTACACAGCCCAAGGCCAACTGACGTGCAGATGAATGCACTAACGTGCGTTGGGCATGTTGGCGTGCGCTAGGCACCGGCCACTACCGACTGCTGCAGGCAGGTCTATGCGCGATGCCTACCTGGGTGTACACGCACGATGCCCGCCCGCCATGGGCTGACTGCCGGTACGCTGTTGCTGCTGTGTGCGGGCAGCGCGACCACGGCCGGCCCTTGCCGGCCGTCCGGCTACTTCATCCGACCATATGAACATAGAAGAACATAACTTGGTATAAAATGACCATGACCACCTGAATTACTCTAAAATACCTACCATGACCTTGACATGGTTCGAAAAAGGCTTGTAGCGTGCGCGTAGGCGCGACCCAACGCTACGACCGATACACTCAGCCCCTTGACATTCTCCTTCGACCGTTTTAACATAAATTAGCATGACTGACTATAACTTAACATATCATGAAGAAATATACGTAAATTGCTCAAAGGATCATCAGTGTATCTCGACACGGTCGTGGCGTGCGCTACGTGCAGCGCCCACGACTTTGGCCAATCCTTCGGCCGATCATCAATTTCCCTCGACAATCACTATTTAGCTGAACATGAAATGACGTATAATGATCAATTAAACATGACTTGCTGGGGAGCTAACGGACAAAACGAACGTAAATTGACATAGCACGATTGATGCTGCCGAGAGCAATTATGGCCAATTCATGAACTTGGCTACATGACTCAAGCTGAACATGTTTATATTATATTAACTTATAAAGAGGATCAACAAGTGATTACCTCTTCAGTCGCTCGGTTGATCGTCAAAAATTCTCGTGATAGCTTGGTTCTCAAACGTCCATGCGTGCGTACGATAGAATATTCTTAATCTCCGTTAACTTTTAATTAGTGTAAGCTTGAGTATAAGTTGTACTTTTTCCCCCACATATCATAATTATATGAAGGTAAAAGAAGGTAAAAATTTGGGTGAAAGTCACAGCCAATGGCCGTGCGCCACTTGCCGTGCGATGGGGTGGCTAGGTGTCTTGGTACATGCTTAGTCATCACTTGACATTGCTTAGTCACTTCTAATGAAATCTCAAGCTTCCACATGTTACAAGCAATGATGATTTCTCACGTGAACTTTGCTCCAATTCTCACGGCGATTTGAACGTACAAAGCATGGCTTAAGCATTAGTTAAACATGCTTGAAGCTACCTAAGCACAATCACTTAATATGCTAAGGACGTGCATAATGAGCTCAAGTTTAGGCCTTACTAAGCGTCATTTGCGTGCAATAATATTAACTTTACATATAATTGAACATTTAGAAATTATTTCAAGCATAGACGTGAATTCGAAAATTAATTCGAACATTCTTGACATGAATAATTAGTTCCGAACGATAATGATTGACAACATAAATATTTCGGAACTAAACACGTAATTTACATTAATAACATAATGGGCTATTACATTATTCGTCCACTAGAGTGTGCACATGGTGTCCATCACGGTTGTGTTGGCAGATATTGTAGCTATGCTACAACTATGCTATGCCATGCCATGCCATATTTTTTAATATTGTATCAGTACCACGTTTCTACATGCTATTGATCATGATATTGTTATTATTTTCACTGTTTACTTTAGTTTGAGTTCCTGCGGAGCACAGTGGCTTTTAGTGCTCACGTCCCACGATGTTTATGTTTTCAGGTTACAGAGTCGGATCAGAGGAGTGAGCTGGTTGGTGGATCGTGGTCACGGATATGGCTACCAGCCATTGTACATTATTGTACAGTTATGTTATACCACGTTTGACTTCTGCTGTCACTTTACAATATTCCAACTAGCATGTCAGTTTATTCTATATTTGATCCGATTTATCAGACAGACTCTTATACAATATCACATGCTAGTATGTTTTTAAATAATCCGTTTATTCTTCAAAGCTAAATTTAAATAAATATAACGGATTTTCAAAGCAATGCATGGTTTTTAGTAGCATCCCTAAAATGATTTCGCAAATAAATATGTTTATATAAAGATTTCACGAAAAATGTACTCTGATATTTATGGAAAAGCGGGGTGTTACATTCGTGGCCCCGTTCGTGCTCAACAAACACTGCTTCTTAAAATTGTTAAGATATTCAAACTCTATGAGTTTAGGCAAACAATTTGATATATTATCCAAGCATAACAAAATTATTCTAAAAATATTAAATAGACAAGAAAAAGTAATTAAGCATACCTGATACAAAAATTCCCTGTTATTATTGTTCTTATTATCCTTCCTTTTCTAATAAATAACACAACCACAATTCAATTTATAGAATTGGTAAGGCGGTGCTTCTCTTAATTCAATGTACATAGTTATCAATATTACACATCAATAATGTAAGGTAATTATGTGTCCAAAACTTAACATACCACTTTATTCAATTTGAAGGCATAGTTTACACGTAAGGTGATGATGTGTCCAATTCATTTATCATTATCCATATTTTATTATTCATCATTATCCATATCTTATTATTGCATTGCGTTCAATTTATATATATGAACTAAGTACCCATCATTAAATAATACATATATATATATATATATATATATATATATATATATATATATATATATGAATGTACTCACATGTATTCAAATAAAAAAAAATAATAATAACTATATATGTAAAAGCAAACACCTAACACTTAGTTATGAATTGATATATGACGTATATTTGTATATTTATTTATTATCACAATCTTTTAAAAATGAGAATGTAATAAAAGGTGAGATTTAACATGTGAACACATAAAATGCATGAATTATTGGCTAACAAGAAATGGGGTATTACATCTTTCCCTCCTTATAAAAATTTTGTCTTAAAAAATTTCACTTACTTGAAGAGTTCGGGATATTTTAGTATCAATTCATCTTCCCTTTCCCATGTTGCCTCCTCTACTGACTGGTCTCTCCATAGTACTTTTACTAACGAATTTTATTTGTTTCGTAGTTGTTTCACCTCACGCTTGAGAATTTCTATTAGTATCTCTGCATAACTTAAATTAGTTTTCAGTCCTTTTGGCTCACCGTTTAAAACATGAGATGGATTTGGTAGATACTTTTTTAGAACAGAGACGTGAAAGACATCATGCACTTGGGACATAGAGTTAGGTAACTCTAATCTATAGGCAACTTCGCCAATTCTTTCTGTGATGAGATAAGGACCAATATATCTCGGACTAAGTTTTCATTTCTATCGAAATCGTATAACGCCTTTCATAGGAGCTACTTTTATAAACACTCGGTCACCAACATCAAATTCCAATGGTTTTCTCTTTTTATCGACACAAACGTATTGATCTACTCTATTATGTAAAGATTTATGTGCTTATGTGAAGAGTATTTTTATGTGAATAAACATTGATATATATTGATATCATTGAAAATAGAATACATTTCATGTTCACGTGCATGCATATCTTACACTCAGATAAAATATCTCGCATGCACGACATAATGTGAAAACAAAAAGTATTTTGTTAATTAATTGGCCGCTGCTACGCACCAATGTCAAGTACCCCGTGAGACATTGCATAAGGGCGTGTGAGACGTAAGGACTTGACTTATTATTATGTTATGCTAAGTGCCCCGTGAGACATTGTTTTAAGGGGTGCGAGACGTAAGGACTGAGCCATTCCAGTGCCCCGTGAGCCATTACTTTAAGGCTTGGGAGACGACCAAGACTGGAATGTTATGATTATTGATGATATTGAGCTCATTCCGGTGCCTAGTAGTGAGGTCAACGGGCCCATAGAAAGAAAAGTTTTAGAAAGAAATGTTTTCACAACACGAGCATTTGCATTTCATGTTATCAATTGATGATTTTATTTCTTGACATGCATGACTTTTACTTATTGAGCCATAGCTCATATAGTTTATGCATTATAGGTGATCTTGTTCATATCTGATGATTGACATGACATGACTGTTGGATCTGAAGAGCTTTGGGGATGTGTACATGGATGATGACCTGTTGGGCCAGCGAGTGAGCTTACGCTATGTTCAAATTTTCTTTCAATAAATCTTATGTATAAAAATTCCAAAAACAGTGTTTAGATCCTTTTCAGTATGTATAAATAATAATATCCATGTTATGTTTATAAATAAGTTAAAATAAATCTAAAAAATATAAGAATATTTAGTAGTAGAAGAGAGGTCGTGACAGAGTAGGGTGTCACATAAGCTTGTGACGAAGCAAGCTAAGTTGCCACTTATAAGAAAGAGACATGTGGCGCCATTAGAAGCTTCACCTCTTCATATTCTTTAATAAATAACATGTGATCAGGTTAGTAGTGATTTTTCCTATTTTACTTAGCATACTTAGTGAATACTCCATATTTAGTCCAAAGAATATAGAGAAGCCGAGTGTTTGTGTGAGGAGACTGGGTGTGCATTTTATTGACAAGAAGAGGCATATCCAAGCTATAACCATTTCTATCAACTTTAAACGGTCAATGCTAAGTCAAAGACCGAGTGTCCCGAGAAGACGCGGGTAAGCATATTAGCCTTAAGTTCGAAATTATCATAAAAAGCATGTATAGGCCGAATGTGATAGATTAAAAAATTATTATGTTTACAGAAGGAAGTATTATGCATGGTATTAATTCTAAGAATTAATTAATTTATTTATAATTCATATGGTATGTTAGTTAATTAATAAGATAATTTGAATTATAACTTAATGAACATATTTTTCTGTTATTTAGATGTAGTTAAACATATGAGTGGATTTACATCTTTACAAGGCTATAAGCTAAGGATTCGAGGTAAATACAACTCTATCTACAACTACAATGCATAAACAAAGTATTGATCTACTCTATTATGTGAAGATTTATGTGCTTATGTGAAAAGTGTATATATGTGAATAAATGTTGATATATATATATATATATTGATATATATATATATATATATATATATATATATATTGATATCATTGAAAATAACATACATTTCATGTTCATGTGCATGCATATCTTACAGTTAGATAAAATATCTCGCATGCACGACATAGTTAGAAAAGAAAAATTATTTTTGTTAATTAATTGGCCGCTGCTACACACCGAGGTCAAGTGCCCCGTGAGACATTCCTTAAGGGCGTGTGAGACGTAAGGACTTTACTTATTATTATGTTATGCTCAATGCTCCATGAGACATTGCTTTAAGGAGTGTGAGACGTAAGGACTGTTCCAGTGCCCCATGAGCCATTTCTTTAAGGCGTGGGAGATGACCAGGTTTGGAATGTTATGATATTGATGATATTGAGCTCATTTTCGGTGCCTATTAGTGAAGTCAAAGGGCCCAGAGAAAGAAATGTTTTTTCAGAAAGAAATATTTTCACAACACGAGCATTTGCATTTCATGTTGTAGTGCATATTAATTGATGATTATATTTCTTGACATGCATGAATTTTACTTATTGAGCCATAGCTCATATAGTTTATGCATTGTAGGTGATCTTGTTGATATCTGATGATTGACATGACCAGATTGTTGGATCCGAAGTGCTTTGGGGATGTGTACATGGATGACGACCTGTTGGGCCATCGAGTGAGCTTACGCTATGTTTAAATTTTCATTCAAAATCTAATGTATAAAAAATTTCAGAAACAATGTTTAGATCCTTTTCAGTATGTATAAATGATAATATTCATGTTATGTTTATAAATAAATTTAAGTAAATCTCCAAAATATAAGAATATTTAGTAGTAGAAGAGCGGTCGTGACGGAATGGTATTAGACTTTTATATCACCTTTAAAGAGAGAAATATTCAAGTTTGCCGACATACCTGCTGAACTTATCAGAAAGCATCAAGACAGTATCACAGTTCAAGATTATGTGGAAACTCAAGGAGTCAAACGTAAAAGAGCTTTTGATCCTTTAGATCTCTCATTGTGAACCTATATAACCATAGTGGGTGGCAGAGTTATGGAGTCTAGTACTTTTGAGACGCACCCTTCATTTCTATAATATTTTCATGTATTTGTTGAGGATTCACTTCTACTTATCTGTATTTCCATCCTCTGATGTTTCTATATTAGCTTCTCAATAATAATAATATCATCAATAGTGTGCTTGAATATTCACAAATATTTATCCTCTTCCAAATAGTTGGCACTCTTTTATTGTTGTATCTCTTAAAATTTCAAGTAGAGTGGTGAATAACTGTACTCCTTCTAGATATTTGCTTGATTCCTATATTGATATAACACTACTTGTTATTTGACTGAGAAACTTCTTGATTGTAACCTTATTCGGCTCTCGGTACTCCATATACATTCTCAATGTGCCACCCTTCTTATGGACAAACCAAACTGGTACTCCCCAAAGTGAAAAACTGGGTCTGACAAATCATTTGTCCAATAGTTCCTGTAGCTGTACTTTTAACTCCTTTAATTCTGCGGGTGCCATTCTATATGGTGATTTGTATATCAGAGCAGTTCCTAAATGTTTAAATTGAATTTGAATTTATTTTTGGGAGTTTATCATATTGCATGACTAATTTGGAGTTTATTTTAGGGTGCCACATAAGCTTGTGACTAAGCAAGCTAAGTTACCACTTAACTTAAGAAAGTGACATGTGGCGTCATTAGAAGCTTCACCTCTTCATATTCTTTAATAAATAGCATGTGATTAGGTTAGTAGTGATTTTTCTTATTTCACTCAGCATACTTAGTGAATACTTCATATTTAGTCAAAGAATAGAGAGAAGCCGAGAGCGTGTGTGAGGAGATCGGGTGTGCATTTTATTGCCAAGAAGATCCATATCCAAGCTATAACAATTTCTATCAAATTTAAATGGTCAAAGTTAAGTCAAAGACCGAGTGTCCCGAGAAGACGCGAGTAAGCATATTAGCCTAAAATTTGAAATTATCATAAAAAGCATGTATAGGCTGTGATATAGGATATTATACCCACAAGGCTGAACTGGTCTGTTGACCGGTCGAGGAGGTCGTATTATGAGGAAGTCAAAGAAATCGAGCAATCAACCAGTCGACCAAGCAAGGCTGTCGACCAAACTATCCTTCGACCAGATACACGATCGAGCAACCTATTCGACCTCAACAGGTCGATTACTTCGAGGACTTAACACCACGCTGTTCGGCCTAGTCATAGGCGCGTGAAGGAAGCCTCTGACAGAATTCCAGGAGAATATGTACCCCATGTGCAGGGGGACACGTGTCGAGAAGGCAGTGGTGGATAGCGATAACCACCTCTGACAGTCTACCCCATGTGCAGGAGGACACGCGTCCAAAGAGGATTGGTGCAGGCGATAGTGGCGACGGCTACCTCTGACACACGCGTTTGGTGTGTACCGACGGGCAGTTAGGGCAGACAGCTCATCAAATCTGAGCAGCCCTAGGTCAGGTATCTCACCCCCTATATAAAGGGGGTGAGCCTTTCTTCTTCAACACGATCATTCTACTACTTACTCTTGAGAATTGATTGAACATACACTGACTTAAGCTTCGGAGGCTCTTCACCGGAAAACCCCTCCGGTGTGAGAGTTCTTTGTAGGTGCACGACATTCAACCGGTGAAAAGGAAGGCGATTACTCAAGTTCCAGCCGGTAGAGAAGTTTTGTGTTACCATTTGGCGCCGTCTGTGGGACTTTCGTTTGAAAAGGTGTGCTTGAAGCTCAGCTATAGCGGACGGAATTCCCAAAAACTTACAGTCAACGTTCGATGATGCTTGGACAACGACCAGGCCGTTGGGACAGGGTCTTCCCCCAGGTTTTTCTGGCCCATCACAGACGTCGATCACTCCCGTACCTGTGCTCCAAGGTGTGGGAGTGGCAACGACGATTCCTGGAGGATACGCTGGCCCCAACCGTGCTCACGAGGCCCGCGCAGCAGATGCAGCGGCGATGCCACCACCACCACCACACAGCTCAACGGCAGCGCAACCAGGAGGAGTGAGAGTGCAATTGGGAGCGACGGTGGTGCAACCGGGAGGAACGGGGATGCAACCAGAAAGAGCGGTGGCCAAAGGAGGAGCACCGCCGCGAGCAGCGGTTCAGGTCCCCGACCAGCAGGTGATAATGACCAGGCAGGAGATGCAACAAATGGTGGCGGAGGCAGCCACGCAAGCAGTTCAGCAAGTCACAAACAGTCTCTCTCGGGCTACGGCAATGTCGAACACTATTGCAGGGTCACGCCAAAACGCGGAGGAGGATGAATCCAGCTATGGTGGAGGTGGGCCCACACATGACCGGGAGATGGAGAGGATGACGGAACAGCTGCGCCAATTGCAGGCTAAGGTGGATGGTCGAGCGGAGAGGCGCGCTCGAGGACACCCGTTCTCGGCGGACATACTAGCAGCACCCTTGCCAAATAATTACAAGGATACCAACTTGGTGTTCGATGGGACTTCTGATCCGTCGAGACACGTGAGGACATTTGAAAATATGGTTGTGTTGCACAGATATACTGACCCCGTTAGTTGCAGGGCCTTTTTATCAACCCTTAGGGGAGGGGCGCTCGACTGGTTCCAACAGCTTCCCCCAGGCTCGATAGTGGACTTTGAGGATTTTGCGGAGAAGTTGACAAATCAATATTCGAGCGCGGTGGCTCAGGAGAAAACGTACTTGACATTGATGGCGATGAGACAAGGCGAGAAGGAGTCACTGCGTAAATATGTCGCTCGATACAATCAGGCTTGTTTGGAGATTCCATCGGCGGTCGACGAGGTCAAGGCGGGAGGATTGATAAGGAGTTTGCGGGCAGGACCGTGTCGGACTTCTCTGGCCAAGACTCCTGCTCACACGTATGATGAGGTGTTGAGGAGGTGTAGGAAATATATCAATCTCGAGGAGACTGAGGCGGAGTTTGCCAAACTAGAAGAGCTAGGTCGAGGGGAGTCGAGGAAAGAGAAAGCAGTTTCGCCTAAAAGGAAAGCCTCGCCCAGGAGGGAGGGGCGAGCTAAGCAAGATCGAGGGCCAGAGGACAGGTGGAAGGACCGACCTATCTCTGGAGGGAAGAGATTCCATGATTACACCCCATTGAACGCGAAGGTAGCTGATGTTCTGATGGCCATGGAGAAAGGGATAGATGGGAAAGATGTGACGTGGCCAAGGTCTAGGTTCAAGGGGCCCACCCAACCGAAGTCGAGGAGATATTGCCGCTTCCACAAAGACTATGGCCATACTACTGAGGATTGTCGGCATCTCAAGGATGAGATTGAGCGCCTTATTCGACCAGGGCATCTCAAGGAGCTTGTCTATCAGGATAAGGGGAGGAGGAAGGAGAAGAGAAGGTGTCGGGAGGACTCGGTAGAGAAGAGCGAGGAGGATGATGATGAGGATGCACGAGGTGGTCGAGATGGTCGAAAAAGAGACGAGGGGAAGAGGAGGCGAGGAAGTAGAGAGCGGGAAGGAGAAGGAGATGGAGGCCAAGTAAAGAGAGGCACAATATATATGGTTTCAGGAGGACAAGCAAAAAGTGGAGAAAGGAAAGGAGAAAATGGATATCCAACCTGGGGAAGATGTAACGCCCCGTCTGACTAATACATCAGAGTACGCGGTTTTTCGCAAATATTCTGAATAAATAAATAAATAAACTAACTTTTTAATTTGCGAAACTGATTCGGGGGTTACCGTGAAAAACATGACTTCTGAAAACCGTTAAAATTTAAAACTGAAACGTGAAACGGTTATAATTTATTATCCGACTAACGTCGGAACAAAGTCTGAAGGTTTTAGCGGAAGTCTTAACGTGGCAATAACATGAAATTCTGATAAAAGCTCTGAAAAGTTTAATCATTCAACATCAAGTACATCAAAACACAAATATCCTGAACAGCTCGCCCGCTCACTCCTCGTCCCCGACCCTGCGACCTGAAAATCATGAAAATGTGGGGCGTGAGCACTAAGGCACTGTGCTCCGCAGAAACTCATGCTAATGTAATACATCGTAAATAATAACATGATCATGAACTGAGTATATATAACTGAACTGAACTGAAACTGATAACTGATACACCGGTCTTATCTCGCGACCGAAGTCACGTAACTGATAACTGAATCTCGCAACATAAGTCGCGTAACTGATAACTGAAAATCTCCCGGCGAAACTAACACCGGACCATGTGCACACTCT
>CACSLK010006937.1:26908-45412 GCA_902706635.1 Striga hermonthica
CTTATAAGGAACCGATAGGTGATCTTTCTGTTCGAAACTCTTCGAACCACACTACCTCAATATAAGACATGGAGTATGATTGCATAAATAAATAAACTGCAAGCATATGTGAACGAATAGTTTAGTCTTATAAGGAACCGATAGGTGATCTTTCTGTTCGAAACTCTTCGAACCACACTACCTCAATATAAGACATGGAGTATGATTGCATAAATAAATAAACTGCAAGCATATGTACTTTGACCGAAACATGATGGCCAGATCAAAATGGAATTGATAGAATCTGTAAATAGGAGCTTTTACAGCATACCTCTAACACTTCTTACTTCATTCGTGAGTATTCCATACCGATCATGGGAAAGGCTTCTTCATCAAAAGCTCCCGCCAAAGCTCCCTCCATAGGTAAGGGAAAAGCAATTATAGCAACCCCAACCCCAACCCCACCTTCGTCACCGGACTCAAACAATAGCAACTCACACTCGGATGCCGAAACTCAAACATTGGCTCAAAGGCACGGCATTCCATTCCCAGTTTTCTCTCAAGATGAGATGCACTCATACAAACGCCTCATGAAAATGAAATGCCGGATCCCAAGGACACTTGATTGGGAGTTGCTAGACTCGCTAAAAATCTCGGATGACGTGAGAAAATACTTGAAGGCCCTCAATCTTGAAAAGTACGAAGCCATGGACAATGTGGCATGCGAGGAACTAGCGGTTGAATTCTTTACCACATTTGTACCACACGACAACGGCAAGTATTTCACTTGTCGGATGAAAGGTAATGAATACAAAGTTGATAACAAGGTGATGCATGAGGTATTTGGTTTCCGCACGACGGGGTCTCGCAAAGTACCCGGTGATTTTGAGGTGGACAAGCCTTGGTCCATTCTCTCTCCATGCGATAAATTCAAAGTCAAGGGCCCATCGAATGGGCTAATCAAAGATGTGGCTATTGCGGTGGTACATAAATTTTTATGCTACAATGTTTTTGGCAAGAAAGATTCCAATAAGGTTAGCGAGCAAGAAGTTTATTTCTTGTGGGCAATGACTGCAAAGAAGCCCATTTGCATGACTGCATTCATTATATAGACACTCCGGTGCACGAAAGTCTTCGCCGCGCGCCCTCCGAGATTGGGTTGTGGGATTTGACCCAAGCCTATCTCATTAAGGACAGCGCCATGATCATTGATTATAAAAGTCGTCCTTGCTACAAGGCATATGTGAGGAAATTGAAAAAATCATCCGGAGAAGGTGGTTCCTCGCAGACACAACCTCATTCCGAGGACGAGGCGGGGGACGAGGCGGAGGAAGAAGAAGAACAGGCCAACCCGACGAACTATTTCCTCCCTCCGACAGTTGACGCGGGCGCTCCGGACGCGCGATCTCAACAAGACCCCGCTTGGTTCGATACATTCATCGAGAATAATGATAGGCGTTGGGAGGAGCAGGACAAGAGGTTCGATACTTGGGTTGAGGATAATGATAGGCGTTGGGTGGAGCACAACAAGAGGCTCGATACTTGGGTTGAGGATAATGATAGGCGTTAGGTGGAGCACAATGCCATGATGCGTACGTACATCGAGGGCAATAGTAAAGAATGGGCACAACACAATGAACGATGGACCCAATGGGAGTCTAAGAAATTTGATCAGTGGAAACAATGGGACGACCAGTTCCAGCAATGGGACGTTCGCTCAAGTTCAGGCACCAGACTACCCTTTCCCCCACCTCCACCTCCACTATCGGTTGCACCGGATGCACAGTGACAGTGCGTTGTTTTTAGGCAAAGACTTTTATTCCATACTTCATAATTATCAGTTTTATCTTTTGGTTTTGGTTTGACTTAGGGATTTGGTTTGTCGTTTTTGGATTTGTATTTTCTTATGGATTTGGATTGTCGTTTGGATTCGACATTTGATTTGGTTTGCCTTTCGGTTTTGGCTATGATATTGATATGATTGATATGATTTGCATTATATGTATTGCGATGTTTTGGCTATGATTTGTTTCAAAATGAACGGAAAGATAATCTACTTTATAGGTATAACGATCGTTTAAGGTGGATTTGGTTTGTCTTTTGGATTCGACATTTGGATTTGGTTTGTGTTTTCAAATCGACACCTGGATTTTCAGTTTTATTTCTTCTTTTGCAATATGGATTTCATTTTCAGTTGTGGCTATGACTTTGATGTGTTTAATTCATATGATTCTTGTGTTGATTTTGAAAATTTTCATCGCTCGTATCAATTCAAAAAGTGAATGTACAAAGATATTCGACGCTATAATGGATTAAAACTACCGTTCCAATCGTGCTATATAACTGGTTAACACGTATAGGACCAAGGAAACATGTATCATTATTTTACAAAATGAGTTTCGTCTCGACTACAAAAGAAAAAAAAAAAAACTAAAAAATTAAAAACATTTGGTGTCGCGACCGCGACAAGTGTCGCGACAGCGACGACCGCATACGTCGCGACCGCGGGACTTGTCATGAGCGTGACATACTGAACAACTTTCAGTCGACAGATGGCTGCCAGGGCGTCACGGGCGCGACTTATGTCGCGGTCGCGACACTGGGATCTGAGAGAGAAAGTAGTCAGCCTTTCGCGGCCGCGACAAACGTCGCGCCAGCGAAAAGTTTTTTTTTTCCATAATAACGAATGTCGATTCGTTTTTTTGTACAAATAACAATTATATAATCGTTATATTGAAAATAACTCCATGTCACGGCAGCGACACTTGTCGCGGTCGCGATATTGGTTATTCGTTTTTTCCCTCAAATTAATGAATATATATTCGTTATTTCATACAAAAAACGATTATATAATAGTTATATTGAAATAACGATTACAAAAAACTATTAAATATCATGTATGAAATAACAAATATAGAATTGTTATTTTGTACAAAAATACGATTGGAAAATCGTTATTTCAATGATATAATGAATGTAAAATCGTTATTTTTTGTTTGAAAAATAGAAATAATAAATGCGCTATCTTTTTAAATTCGCTATTTTGACTTAAAAATTATTGAAAATTAGACCGAGAACGAGTTTAATATTTTCATAATGTATTATACGACGAAAACACGATCGTTTAAGGTGGATTTGGACTAAAAACATTCATAATGAATGTACAGTCGTTATTTCATTGTTATAACGAATAAACATTCGTTATAGTTGTTTTCCGAAATGACAGAACCATTGTCCAGGTCTTCGCGGGCGCAACACTTGTTGCGGGCGCGGCACACATATGACAGAACCTAAGCCAAGTTCGTCGCTGACGCGACGCCGGTCGCGGCCGCGACACAGAGTCTAACAGACATGTTGCCAGGGCATCGCAGGCGTGATGGTTGTCGTGCTCGCGACACTGGCGATGACAGATCTGTTGCCAGCCCGTCGCGGCCGTGATGAACGACGCGCCCGCGACATGTGATTTTTTTTTTTTGAAAACGAACGTTCATTCGTTATTTCATACAAAATAACGATTATACATTCGTTATATTGAAATATGTATATATCACGGCCGTGACGTTTGTCGCGGACGCGACACTAGGACCTGTCTAAAATGGACAGAGAAAGTTGTCCCAGTGTTGCGGGCGCAACGGACGTCGCGGCCGCGACAAGCAATTTTTTTTATGTTTTCAAAATAACGAATTGTTCATCGGTTCCTCGACTTATTTTCGGGAGCTCGGCATCGAACCCTTTCGTTATTTATTACATTAAAACTTCTCGTTACAGTAATATTTTTAACGAAGTTGATTAAAAAACATAACTACTACATTTGAAAGTATGTATAACACATGAAAAACATTGCATTGAATAACACATGAAAAAATAATACAACAATGTATTATCCAAAAGATCCATACAACTCGTTACATAATAAATGTTTAAAACAAACTATGGATCAAAATGAGCACCAAATATCTCAGCAGCTAGTTTTTCACGCCAATCACTAATCCGAGATTGATCTACGTCTTCAACATTCTTCCCAACATACAAAAATTCAATAAACTTGATTGTAAACATCCCACAATCAACCATGCACCATAAATGTAAAAATTCTATTAATTTACCAAGTTTCATAATACAGTTAAAAACCTAATATGATCAAAATATATATTATACGTACCCATTGCTTTGGCTAGGAGCTGTCATCTGTTTCCAAGCAAACTTTTCGGCACTGTATTGAGCATTCAGCTTCGTCAGTAGCATCGACACCACAACTCGAATGGGCTCAAGTTGCTTCTCCAGTTTTGCCTTCTGCAGGACAGTTGTTTCGCTATCATAGACGTAAATGAATCTCTCCGATAGATCAATCTCTAGTGCGAGCCAGTGGCCCTCGCCCTCCTTCAGAAAGGAACATACACTTTTGCAGAGTCAGTCCACAGCTTTCCATTATTGGGTATCTCCCCTGAGGCGTATCTAGTCAAGGCCTTCGGAATTTTTTGAGTCTTCGACATCTGCTTGAAGAAATTTCGCACGTACGTGACAAAAAACGTGTCCAAGACAGCACAATCTTGTCTAAACAAGAGAGGGAACTGTTTACCACTCTCTCGAATGTGAAAAAGCGCTTCATCTACATGCTAAGAGTATAATGTTTATTAGATTAGTGAATATCATGCTTTTCAAAGGTCAAATATTGAATAATTTTTTGTAAAAAGTTTACCTGACTAGAAAGCCATCCATCGTTGAAAAGTTGATTAAAAAAGGCTTTATCTGCTATACCACCAGAGGACAACTCAACACTACATAAAAAATCAATACATTAAACAAAGACATACAACATTATATACTACAATAAGTAGCCGACAATTAACTTACCACAATTACATACCTTTCAGTGGAGCTCGACAACCATGTTTGGAGATCTTCAAGTTTAGCTGGATCCACTGGCCTATAAGGGTCGTACTCCGTCACAGTTGGAAACTTTTTTCTTTTTTCAATATTCCTAAACGGAGTACATAGAACGGCTGCCTTTCTTTTCTTCCGGTGCCCTCTCCCCTTAGGAGACTCAAGTGGATCGTCTACAACGATTTTCTCTATATCTATTGGTGTCGGCTCTATCTCCACCGGTGTTGGCAGTTGTCTCTCTTTGTAAACAACAATGGCTGATGACGAGCCGGTCATAAAACCTACAATAAGCAAAAAAAAAAAAAAACAGTCAATACTCATATATTTACATGAATGCACCATTACATTACGTAGTAGTTACAATTATATTTTACATGCATACCCGCATCATCATTAAGTCCAGCCATTTCCTGTTGGGGCATCGGAGATGGTGATTTCACCGTGTCTGCGAAAGAGAAAAAAAAAATAAGTGATTCAATAACATGTAGCATTTGTTTTAAAATATTACAAATTATATTTTACAATTCTAATTTTTTTTATTAATCGAATAACAACATTAATATGATGCATTTATTTTAAAAAAAATACCTTCAACATCATCTACACTTCGAGCGGTCTCCATATCCCGCATATTAATCTCCGGATCAACCTCTTCATCAACATTTGTCCCGTCATAGGTAGCACGGGTAGATGGACCATCTTTTGCTTGAAAAACTAATTTTTCTATTCGGTCAAAAAAATTGTTCATCTTCGTCTCCATATTCATCTTCATTCGGTCCATCTTCATCTACATTCGCTCAGAAATATTCTCATCTCGTCCTTCACAACTTCCGTCACAACTTCCCTGACTATACTTCGAATATTTTCAGCATTAAAATCTTGCGGTTCTGGTGGATATGATTGAGATGCATCATTTTTGTCTTCTTCCTTTTCCTCCTCTTCCTCACCCCCCTCATCCTCATCCTCATCCTCATCCTCATCCTCATTTTTTCCTTCTTCTTCTTTTTCTTCTTTTTCTTCTTCTTCTTCCTCATCTTTAGGGATAATCACTTCTTCCTCGGTTATAGCGAATTCCTTCAAGTATGAAGTTTCAACTTCATCACTTGAGGGTTGTAACGTTCGTCGAACTTCAACCTGATTATAGTATAATTAGTTTTTTGAAAACTATAAAAATAAATAAGATGACTTATCTATAACCAAAATTACCTCCGGCGCGTCGAAAAACATACTAATTTGCTCGCTTCGCCACTGCTTACTCATTTTCCAAGACATCATTCTCGGAAGTCTGCCACCACCATAAGTTTGACAAACTTTTCTTCCAAGCTCAGGCAGTGCCTCAAATTCCCAAACCTACTTAGCAAACAACAAAATAAAATTAAGAATACAACTAACATAAATAAATAAAAAAGAGCATAAATATAAATAAGAACAAATTTAGAAAAATACCATGATAGCGAGGGGAAATCCATGCAGAGAATACTTTATTGCATTTGTTTTTTTTTAATACCCAAAGTCTTCCGTTTAAACAACTTTACAGTGTACTCGTACGACAAGTTCCCCCAAGGATAGTTATTAAATTGTTCCAAATCTTCAACGAGATGAAACCATCTTTCATCCACAAGAGTCCGGCACTCGTTAGACAACACCGCATACTCGAGGACAATGAGAAGCCCCAATTTGTACTTCAAATCTGCATCTTCCTTCTGTACCAAACCATCAAATTGCTCGAGCAAGTCTTTCTTCATTATCTTTCCTTTCTTCTCTTTGAATAAATCTAAAAGTGAACTACTTCTTTTGGGGACCTCGTAAGACACATCATCCACAATCTTTAAACTGCTTACAAGAGAGAATTCTTGTAACCTGAATCTAGCTTCCTTTTCTCCAAATTTGAACCACACGGCATCTTTTTCATTGTCGGGTGATTTCAAGGTCCTTGCTAAAAGCAGGTGGATTAATTGAGACGACAATTTCAACTCCGGAATGTGCACTAGTGGCCGGAAGCAAGATTCCACAAATAAATCTTGATGTTCATCATCTAGATTCTTAAATACATGCTCGACAACCTTGAGGTCGCACCTATTGGTCACGACTCTGGAGCATGTAGGAGGTATATTGAAAGAATACTCCCTTTCGGTTCCTAAAAGCATAGAATAGAGACAATATGTCATAAAACGGTAGAAAATTCAATCACAATATTAAGAAGTATAACATCAATCATAAATTACAACAATCACATGCATATTATTAAGAAATTAGAAAGTACAACACACGTTATATTTTAAAATTAAGAGGTACAAGATTCACTACATCAATCACACCTATACACATATACCTTCGCTATTTTAAATATTATAAGGATGTTTTACTAAAATTGTTTTGCCTTATATGCTAAAATTGAGTTGTAGTTTTGGGGAAATTGAGTTGTAGTTTTAAGGATGAAGGTTGGTGATTTATTCTAGTTCAACCTTATAACGAAATAGAATCGTTAGCACGCCATTCAATCAAAATAGCCATAACGAGAGTAAATTCGTTATGATTTTCAACATAACGAATATATATTCGTTATGGTTATATTTCCATCCCGGTCAATTAAATACACCTATACCTTCGCTATTTGATACATTATAACGATATTTTATTCGTTATAGTCATAATTTAAGTTATTTTTAATGGATTCTATCGATTTTTAAAAAGAATAACTATCGTTATCTCATAATAACGAGTGTGTATTCGGTCTAGTGTAATATATAACGAAAATAGCTTCATTGCTTTCATGTATACAACAAGTAGCATATCAAATATTTCATCAAACACATAGAGTGCACCTTTTACTACATCTCATTAACTCAATCCTACAAACATTTCATCAAACATACACCAATTATCATCTTCATCCCATCAAAATTAGTAGAATTTGATGAATTCATATAACACAAACAAACATTGCTCCAAGAATATCAAACCTAAACAACAAGAAATTTTAAAAAAGAAAAATTGACAAAAACCAAAACATTCCTTACCGGAATTGACGAGAGAGAGCTCCATAACATCGGTCGCAAGAGCTAGAAGGAAAAACAAAGAGAAGGTCGAGAGAGAGAGACGTCGCGAGAGAGAGAGTCGTCGCGAGAGAGGTGCGAGAGAGAGACAGAGCAGAGAGATGGAGGGTGTTCGGTTTTTTTTTTTTGTTTTAAGTTTGAAGATGGTCGTGTGTGTGTGTTCGGTTTTTTTTTTTAAGTTTGAAGAAGATAGGAAGTGAGGGTATAAGAGTAATATCCCCTTAAATGTTATTTTGTATTTTTTTTTTTTTTTTAGTCAAGGGTCATTTTAACAATTTGTATTGTACAAAGGGTCATTTGAACTAATTTGCACCTCTACCCACTGACTAAGGAGATGAGAATCAGAATCGCACAGCCTTGGTAGATGCAACACCCAAATAAGCCCCACCTCAGATACGATGGAATCCCCGAAACCCTACCACAGATAAAGAAAGGAAAATCCCTCCCCAGAATGAACAAATATGAAGAACGATTGATCAAGTAAGGAAACGATATAGGAGCGAAGAAAACAGATTAGAAGAAGAAGATGACGATGACGATGAAGTAGAAGAAGAAGAAAATCCTAAACAGGAACTAGGGTTCTCATGAAGAGAAGCAAATTCTAAGAAGGAACTTTAGTCTCTTACAGTCAAGTTTTGGTAAGTGTGTATGAAAAGTCAAAACTTCATCAATTTATTTTTAATTTTTAATTTTTTATTATCTGTTAGGTATTTCCTCTATAATTGCCTAATCTTCATAAATTCTACTATGCTTGCATAGACGTCTTCTCTTTTAATTTCTCCCTTAAGAGCCTTTATCAGCCCTTTTCTCTAATAACCACACTCCACGATGGAATTATTAGTTTGCCTCTCACTAATTTTGTCTTTGAGTTGTGTCATTATTTTCAGCAAAATAGAGAGCATTAATGTTACCAAGGTGGAATCAGGCTGCACCACAAGGACATGTATACGATTAATTCATAATAGTGCAAAACATGTGCGATGTACGGAGTGAACAATTTTCAGGCTCTTTGCACAGTCTTATTACTAATTTCGTGAATAAAAAATATTTCTCAACTTGGAATAAAAAAATCATTATATATCCTTAAATACCTCTTTGCACATAATATTTTGGTTTGACTTATAGGTAAACCATGTTTTGCACAACCTAATATTTTCAAGCCATTCCGATTAACCACATTTGAAACAGCTGAATATATTTGGTCGGGTCTCAAAACCGAATTCTTTAAGCTCAAATGAACATGTGATAAAGATTGACCTTAACTCTCATTAATTGGCATGTCATAAGTAACCAGAAGGAGAAACCGTCTTGCTGATTGATTAATAAAGCTTCGAAAATTGAACAGAAAAAGGGGCAAGTCACCTTTGAACTTAACCAAATACTTCATACCATGGACTATAATTTATATTTGGGAAATTATGAACCGAAATATGCCAACTTTCCCGTCAACTTTATAGTTTTGAATGCATTAGACTTGACCTTCTCGAATGTTGTTAATCTATTTTTTTCATGTTGGCTGCTCGTGTCAGTTACAATGGTACAACCTCCCTATATACACATTTTAAAATAATATAAGTACAAATATGTATAAACTAACTGTAAGAATTTATTTTAAAATTGTAGCCCACCGCCTCACCAGAAAATAATTTAATTTCCAATAAGTTCCTATATTCTGCCTCAAATTTGCGTTCAATGATTACAATTGCAAGGAGTTTCTTGAACAGTTTATTCCTTCGAGAGATGTTTGTAATGAGATCAAATTGACACTCCATTTTGAATATATGCGTCTTTGTATGAGAAAGCTTAAACATGATGCACAAATAAATGCATACATCGTCATTTAACGTTTAATTTATAGACATGACAAATGAATCAATAATGACTTTTTTATAAATAAGTTAATTCAGGTAATTTTTTTAGTTAATGCTACTTGATCATAAAAAGTTCATTCGAAAATGTTTTATCTAATGCTCCTTGATTCACTCGAAAAATATTGTTATAAGTGCGGAAAAATTAGAGATTTAGTCCTGTAAGTGGCACCCATTTGAGGTTTAGTTGTAACACCCCGCTTATCAGAGTAAATTTTTCGCAACTTATTTCAAAAATACTTATAAATTATTCGAAACTTTCTTAACTCGGGATGCTACTAACTTATCTACTTTAAAAATCTGTTTACTTAAACTTCATCTAACAACTAAGTTATACATAAATAAAACAGATTTTAAACATTGAACAAATATAAAAACTTAACAGTTCATACAATTAACTTGATAAATCAACCTTTAAAATCACACTTAAAATCACACTTGTTCAAATCTTAAAGAAACGTAGCGGAAATCTTACAAGCGTGGTTTACAAACCGAAACCTTATTGAAAATTCTCAATAAAAACTTCAACAAATACACGACCACCACAGCTCCTCACACCTGCGCACCGTCTTTATTTCCTAAAAAATGATAATAGTGGGGCGTGAGTACTAATCAACTGTACTCCGTAAAAACCCATACTAAAGTAAAAAACAATAATAATATCAATATCATGATCTTTGGTATGTATCTAAGCTTAATCTTTCAGTATCTAACCGATACTTTAACTTGAACTTTGCAACTACCGGTAACTTGGGCCGAATCTCACGTGATCACATTCTGGGGGTCGCCTCCCACAGAACCCAGTCTTGACTGAGCGAGCTTAATACTTTACTTAACTTTATACATACCTCGAACATGATAATAGCTATTATACTCAATGTAATACCCAGTCTGGGTCCCCACCTTTTCTTCTTGTAAACTTTTGAAAACTGTAAGTGCTGTACTGGTAGCTGTATCTGCAACTATATAAAAATATAAACAAATATACTAAGTACTATGCTCATAGTATTCTCAATAGTACTTTGGGATTCTTAACTTTAACTGATAACTTATCCGAATCTTAAAGATAATTTCGGCTATAGCTCAAATGAACATTAATTCATTGAACATCTTAAATTCTTAAACTTTTACTTAATACCAAACTTAAATCATATGAATCATGATTTTGAAACTTAGATGTTAGTATAAACTCATACCATGTAATAACTTAAAAGTGAAAATAAACTAAATTCCACATACATAAATTCATGATTCAAACCTCATCTTAAACTTTTTTAGAAATAAAAATGGTAACTTAAAACTCATCAAAACCATATTATAATATCAATATACTATTCTTGAAACAATTCATAGAATTGTCTTCTTAACACATTCAACTAAACTCAATCAATACTCACATAAATCATGCCTTATAACTTAGATGTTGGCTTGCAAATCTTGTAAGTGAAATAACTCAAATTCACATACATAACTCAACATATTCAACTTACCAACATCAAACTTAACTCATGATTTATAACAATTAAACTTGCTCATTCTTATAACTCAATCATAACATTAAATTATGATATCAACATGTTCACTCAACATGTTAAAGCTAAACTTGCACAATTTATGAAATTGCATGCTTATCAACATTTTGATGCTAAACTTATCAATTTACTCATCATCAAATGTGAAACTCATACTCTTACACTTAACATGAATAACACATCATATTAAGCTATCAACTTATAACTTTATCAACTTCTCATCATGATAACTCATATCCATAACATGAAATGGATACTATTATGCCAACTTAAACTAAATCATTACTCAACTTATAACTCATGCATGATATAAAATACTTAATTTCTAACAAGAATCACTTATACTAATCATGCTTTGCTAATAACATGATTCAATCATCAAATACAAGCATGAATTACCTCCTTCAAGGCTTGAAATTTGAAAGACTTGATATGAACTTGAATATGAACTTGAAAATCCTTTACTCCAAGAATACTTCTCCTTCAAAAATTCTCACTTAACCTTTCAATATAACTTTGATACTTTACTTTGGTGTAAAAATCTGATTTTTGAAGCCTCTATTTATAGCCAAAACTTTGGAATAAAATATTTGGAGTGAAGAAATTAACAAATTAAATAATTTAAACTTGTAAAAATTAATCACTTAAACAAGTCCTTACCAAACATTTCAAAATTTCAGCTAAGCATATTTAATTGCTCAAAATACACTTTAGTTGGCATCAAACTCGAATCATAAAAATCTAAAATTTTTTCGGTCACACGACCAGTGTCACTAGTCACACGACCAGTGTGACGCCACACGACCCGTGTCACTTGAGTCACACGACCCGTGTGAACTCACACGACCCGTGTCACTTAAGTCACACGACCCGTGTGAAAAAACCGAAGCTAAACTTGAATAGTGCCTTGAACCACACGACCCCTGTGGCTTGTCACACGACCCGTGTGACTTCACACGACCAGTGTGGCTACCCACACGACCCGTGTGACTTGAAAACTTCAAAATTTTAACTTTCTAAGCCTCAAAATAGCTCAATCTTGGAAATAAACTGATACTTATTACTAATAACTGGATGGGATATTACATTAGTCCTCTCCGATTACCACTTTTGGATCGCGTCCCGTATGTTATCATCCGACTCGGCAAAACACCATTAAAAGGTTTCAAACATCATGTTAAGAGAAAATGACCATTTAACCGACGTGATTTTACAACCACATCGGTCCAGGCAATGAACCGGTTCGAATTACCGAAGACCGAAGTAATCCACACTTACCGAGGTCTACTTAAACCGAGGTCGTCACCTCCTTAAGCAGGTGACAAGGCGCCTACGCTCCTATCACATTATACGAGGATCGTCATCATTCATGTGGGGACCACTGCTTCAAACCGCCCACCAAAAGATTACTTTATTCGAAAAGTACTACCCGAATCCCAAGATGTATATTGAAAACTCTACTATAAATAGTGAGCCCACAACATTTGTACGGGGATCTCTCTCCGAACTAAAAAAAAACCATCATTATGCAACACGTAAAAGCCCATCACGGCTCTTCACCTCGGTTCACCTCGGACCGGGGCCATTATTGAGTTATTTCTACATGCTTTACGTCCAAACCATTCATAATTATCATCTTAATCACCTGTTACATCGTTGTTAGAAATCACATAACAACAGTTTGGCACTAGACGAAGGGCCTCATAAGTGATTTGAGGTCAATCTCTGCTTTTCAAGTGACGATTCACACCAGCCATATTCACCATGTCTCACTCAGATCATCGTGGTCACACCTCACGAGACGGCCACAGTAGCAGCGCCGCGCAATCTGCCAGACGGCAAGCCGTGGCCCCACCTGTACCGGATTATGCTGTTATGTTTCAAAATCTAGAGTTTGCGCGTGGTTTTGCCGCTCTAATGGCCCAAACGATGCCGGGAACATCAACGACCGCTCCGGGACACTCCATCGTTCCCACGGCTCCCGCAAACTGGCAGAATCCACCAGCGCGACAAGACGGCGGAAGGACAACATCTCATGTTACATCTCAACCTCGTGATCGAATGTCGCAACCGCCTCCGGAACAAAATACGCGTCGCGCCGACGCCGGGCGTAATCCGCCTATACTTCCTCAAGAAGAAACTGCCGAAAGCCAGTCGGGTCATTCACGACGATCACCGCCTCACGCACAGTGCCGAAATCCCTCCAACCCGGCGCAGACTGACCTTCGACAGCATATAGAACGGAATCGGGCTCGTCAAGGGTCATCCGAACTCGAAACGCTGCGACGAAGAATCGCCGAGTTGGAGAGCCGGCAACGAATACCCGAAGATCCACCTCGGCGTGCCTCCACTTCGGCGCAAGTGTATTTGGAAGCTGATTCTCCCCTCACTCCGGAGCTCACCTCGGAACCTGTGCCTGGGAAAGTCAAGGTCCCTCAAATTGGACTATATGACGGAACTTCGGATCCTGACTCGCACCTCGGTCATTATACTTCTTGGATGGATCTGCATGGGGCCTCAGACGCACTTCGGTGTCGTATGTTTTCGCTTACACTGGGGCCTCGAGCCCAAAAATGGTATCACTCTCTTCTTCCTCACTCTATTTGGAAGTGGCAACAATTAAGGTCGGCTTTCCGATCTCATTTCATCGGGGCTCAAGTATGCCTTATCCCAAAAGAATCTCTTGCGAATATCACTCAAAAAGATGATGAAAGTGTCAAGGATTACATTGCCCGGTTCAATGACCGAGTTCAGAATATGGAACCTTGTCATCCTGAAACCTTGCTTGTCATGGCTATTGCTGGATTGAAACCGAATTCGATTTTCCGCTGGACACTGTGCCAAAATAAACCGAACATTTTTTAAGAATTTCTCGCTCGAGCCTAGCAGCACATCATAGCGGAAGAGGCCATGTCAGTTCCCGATTTTAATTTTAACCCGAAGTCTTCTAAGGCGGGAACCGACGACAAAAGGAAGAATAAGTTTTTCGACAAGCAAAGTAAGACTCAATTCAGGGGACCTCCCCGAGGAGACCCCAATGATCCTGAAGTTCGAGCTGCCCGCAAACAGTATGCTACCGACGTGAAGTCCGGTTATCAAACCGTGTATTCTACAGGAGCAGCCACTATATATGAAGAAATCAAAGGGAAGGGAATCTTACCAGATCCCAAACCACTTCGGATGCCCGAAGAAAAACTGGAAAAATCCCGATATTGTGATTATCATAAGTCGCCAGGGCACAATACGGACGAGTGTTTGAGTTTGTTAGCCGCATTGTTGCGTTTGATTGGCCATCCGCAGCTTAGAAAATTTTATCGTAATACTGATCCCCAGAGGCGAGGTCCTGGACGCCAGATCGAACCCTTTGATGAAGACGATGAGGAGGACCGAGGTGCCATGCCAAAACGCATTCGACAAGGAGACAAAGAAGTATTCATGTTCACCTCGGAGACATCCGATTCTAACTCTGCTGAAACTTCCCGAGGACGTAAACAAGACCGATCTCCTATACCGATGCAAATCACTGTCCACCGGGTCAATACCAATAACCCCCGGAGTACATTATCCCGTCGACAGGTAAAGGCATATGCCCAGCAAGCACACAACTCTAGCAAACAGGTCTACTCCACCGATTTGAGAGATATCCTCAACAATCGGAACTGTCCCATAACCTTAAATATGGAAGATGCTAATCACTTCGCACACCCTCATTCCGATGCGCTTGTTATCACCGTCCCTATATGCGGAATTCCAGTTCATCGCGTCATGGTGGATACTGGGGCCTATTCGAGCATTTTGATGTTAAAAGCTTTTGACAAAATGGGCCTTGATCCCGCCGAAATCCGACCTTGCAACGATCAAATACAAGGGTTCAACGGCAGTATTTCAAAGCCTATCGGCGAGATCACTTTACCTGTCAGATTCGGCACTTCGGAGAATGTCACCAAACTCGTCATGGAAACTTTCAAGGTTATGGATATTAATAATGAGTACAACGCCATCATTGGCAGAACGGCCTTGTACAAACTTCGTGCTGCAGTTTCTATCTTTCACTATGCATTAAAGTTCCCGACAACCCGAGGAGAGGGAACCCACTTCGGAGATCAAAGAGAAGCTCGAGAACTTGTTACTTTCATCCCATCCAATGGAGTTCATTCAACTTCAAGGGGTAATAATGAAGCCTCCCCACAACAACACGCTTCAGACGACGCGGTATCCGAAGAACCGAACAACCACGTCGGCGATCCTTCCACCTCGGATCCTTTAACCGAAGACCGAGGTCGCCGGCCTGGGAAGGAGCCACTACTTGAAGAGGACGAGTTGGATCCCAGAGCTTTGTTCAAAGAAAAAAGTCGAAGTGATCGAGCCGAACCTGGAGAAGACGTAGAATTGATCTATATCGATGAACCAGTGTTCCACAAATCATTGCGTATTGGAAGTCATCTCCAAGAACCACTTCGGTCAGAAATTATCTCGTTTCTCAAACTCAATTCTGATGTTTTCGCTTGGAAACACGAGGATATGAAGGGCATCGACCCCGATGTCGCTAGCCACAAACTAAACCTCGATCGAACAATCCGGCCTGTTGTGCAAAAGAGAAGGAAACTGGGGCCGGATCGCCAGAAGGCGTTGGAAGAAGAAGTCAAAAAACTCATCGACAATAAGTTCATCAAGGAAGCCAAATACACGACGTGGGTCTCAAATCCTGTTCTTGTCAAAAAGAGCAACGGGTTGTGGAGACTGTGTATTGATTTTTCTGACCTGAACAAGGCGTGCCCGAAGGATAGTTACCCGCTTCCCCACATAGATTATATGGTTGATGCAACGTCGGGACATGAATTGATGAGTTTTATGGACGCTTACTCCGGCTACAATCAAATTCCTATGGATCCTGAAGATTCTGAACACACTTCGTTCTATTCGGCCTGGGTTTGTACTGTTATGTTATGATGCCGTTTGGATTAAAGAACGCCGGAGCCACATATCAACGCCTTGTCAACAAAATGTTCGCTACGCTAATCGGTCACACCATGGAAGTTTATGTTGATGACATGCTCGTCAAGTCGGTGCACGCCTCTGATCATATTATGCATCTTCAAGATATGTTCGCCATCCTCCGATCTTATTCCATGGTTTTAAATCCTAAGAAAAGCACTTTTGGAGTTGAATCTGGAAAATTTCTGGGCTATATGGTCAGCCAGCACGGAATTGAAGCCAATCCGGCTAAAATAAAGGCTATTCAAGATCTAACTCCCCCGACCTCGGCTAAGGGTGTTCAAGCCCTGACCGGCCGACTTGCTGCACTCCACCGGTTCATTTCTAAGTCTACAGATCGTTGCAGACCATTTTTCGAAGCAATCAAAAAAGGTAAACGGTTTGAATGGACCGAGGAATGCCAAAAAGCTCTTGTGAGCATTAAGGAGACGCTTGCCTCTCCGCCGACTTTACAAAAGCCAAAACCCGAGGAAATGTTGTTCCTATATCTCGGAGTCAGTGACTCTGCCATTAGCGTTGTCTTAATCTGCGAAGAGGGATTGCTGCAATCGCCGATCTATTATGTCAGCAAAGCCTTGCACGATGCCGAACTGCGTTACCCTCTGATGGAAAAGTTGACGTTTGCACTTGTAATTGCAGCCCGGAAGTTGCGACCTTATTTCCAAGAACATTCTATAACTGTTCGCACTTCGTATCCACTTCGGCAAATCTTGCACCGACCTGACACCTCGGAACGCATGGTTAAATGGGCCATTGAGCTCGGACAGTTCGACATCCATTATCAACCGAGGACCGCAATCAAGGCTCAAGCCTTATCTGACTTCATCGCCGAGTTCACTCCGGCCATCACAGTTCATAATGATAATCAACCATGGGTCCTCTATATTGATGGATCCTCCACAGCCAACCGAGCAGGTGCAGGGATAGTTTTAGCTGATCCAGAAAACCGGTTATTCTGTCACTCGGTGAAGTTTCTCTTCCCGACAACCAACAATGAAGCCGAATATTAAGCTTTGCTATCTGGATTAAATTTGGCGGAATCCATGAACGTGACCCACCTCAAAGTCTTCTCAGACTCCCAGCTCCTTGTCAACCAAATCAATGGTTCATATGAAGTCAAGGAACCCCGGCTGACACCCTATCTCTCTTTGGCCAAACGAAAATTATCAAAATTCTCCGCCGACCTCGAGCACATTCCCCGAACTCTTAATGTTCAAGCAGATGCCTTATCTCGACTTGCGTCCAGTACCGGGATGGAAAGCGCGGAGTACGTCCAAATCGGCCAACAAGAACAACCGTCAACTGCCCTTTCCGAAGTCACGACCATCAATCCGGTAACACCACAAAAACCACCAACATGGGTGGATCCTATTATCCACTACTTAGAAACTGGGGCCTTACCCCCAGACCCAAAAGAAGCTCGAGCACTTCGGATTCGAGCAGCTCGGTACACATTAGACAACGGAACTTTGTTCAAAAGGGGATACTCTGTTCCACTTTTAAAATGCGTGAGTGAAACTGATTCACGATACATTCTTGAAGAAGTCCATGAAGGGATTTGTGGAAGTCACCCCGGTGCACAAGCATTATCTTATAAAATCTTGCGACAGGGTTATTACTGGCCGACCTTGAAAACCGACGCTGCCACATGGGTGCGCAAATGCCCGAAATGCCAAATGTTTGCACCAAATGTTCACCAGTCTCCCGAAGAACTCAAATCAATTTACAGTCTGTGGCCTTTCGCCAAATGGGGGATTGATCTCATAGGTCCCCTACCGACCGGAAAGGGAGGTGTCCGGTTTGCTATCGTGGCAGTCGACTACTTTACTAAATGGGCCGAGGCCGAACCGTTAGCCACGATAACGGAGCAGAAGGTCGTCGATTTCGTGTGGAAGTCAATTATCTGTCGTTTCGGGGTGCCGAATTCCCTCATAACCGACAACGGTAAACAATTTGAAGGCAAACGAATTGAATCTCTGTGCAAAGAATACAACATCAAGCACTTCTTCTCATCGCCTTACCACCCGCAGTCCAACGGCCAAGTTGAAGCTGTGAACAAGCTAATAAAGAACGGTCTCAAAGTCCGACTTGACGCTGCCAAAGGAGCTTGGCCTGAAGAGTTGCCACATGTCCTGTGGGCTTACCGGACTACCACTCGAACGTCTACCAGTGAGACCCCATTTTCCTTAA
>CACSLK010006954.1:0-19054 GCA_902706635.1 Striga hermonthica
TTAACCATTATGTCAGACAATCGTCTACCTGCAGGGTTTAACATAAGGTTCTCTTCAGAAAAGTTGTAGCCTTATTTCTGAGCTTTCTCTTGGTCCTTGAATCATATCATTTGGAGGTGTATAGCATGAGTTATGTGACAAATACTGAAGCTCTTTATGTGTGAAATTTCGGTTTTCTGACTGCAACTCTTTTTTGGATGTTTATTCAATTATCTCCTGGTAAATTATTTTATTTGTTGTCAAAGTCTTCATAAGAATTGTAGATGCATGTCTTAGGGTTCAAATGCAGCTGGAATCATGATGATATGATATATGTGCTGCAAGTTATGTTGATTTTAAAATCGCTGCGCGGGTTAAGTTTTGAAAACTTGTGTCGTATCTTCGATAATGGAATTTACTTGTTAAATGCGTGCTTATATGACCTATATGAGCTGAGTTGAATCAAATGAATGTTGCTATAAGTGTGTTTGTGAGTTGTATAGTTATTTATAAGTTTTTTTTTTTTTTTAATAAATGTAGGTGTGTGAGGAGTCGAGCCTCAACCTACATTCCACTACTTGTTGTGCTTTACCTTTTCGGTAACCAGGTGGGTTTATTTAAAAAGCCATGCCATAATGCTACTTATGTTATGTTGTATGGTATGATCAATATATGCATGTGAACTATGTAGCCTTCGATGTGAGCTGTACCGACCGTTGAACGGTTATCCCTGTAGTTATGGAACGGACCCCATTGGGGTAATCTTCTTTTTACGCCGGTAAGACCAGCGCTGTGCTCGGTCGGAGGTATAAGACTAGGCGTTATGCTCAGTCAGAGGTATAAGACCAGGGCTGTGCTCGGTCAGAGGTATAAGACCAGGGCTGTGCTCTGTCGGAGGTATGAGACCAAGGCTGTGCTCGGTCGGTTCCCCGTTGTGAGCCAGGGCGGTGCTCGGCCAACAAGGGAAACTCTTACTGTTTGGGCATCATTGTAAAGCCTGAGCGAAGGCATTTGATACGTGTATCAGCAGTAGTTTATTGATATAGGTGTGCGCATGAGTCTTGATTTATGAATTTATGATGGGAGATGGGATAGATAATTGCTTCGTATACATGTTGCGACTATACCTGACTTATATTATGATAAATGTATTATCTTATGATTAATGTTTATTGCATAGTGGTGATCACCACAGATTCTGTATGTGCTCACCCCCACCTGTTCTTCACGGATGCAGGTTAAGTAAGTGCAGACACGACGGAGTGGAGCGAGTGGTGGTCAGTCTATATGACCAGATCGTTATTTATTTGCCGCTATCTTGAACATATTTATGATTTTATAAACTTGGGATTTATGAATTTGATATTTGACGATGACGCGAAATAATTTTTGAGGAGATTCCCCTTTGACTCTATGATAAAATTTGAAAAACCCGGTTTGGGTAATGGTTGATTTTGGATGAAACCCTGGTTAGGGTATTAATTTGTGAGGAATGTCATGGTGATGACTATTGTATGTGATATTGACTTGGGTTTTAAATGAATAACGCCGCCAATGTTTTAAATTGAATTTCGAAAATTAATCAGATTTTTTAGAAAAGCCATGGATTTTCGTTAAATCAAAAGTGGGGCGTTACAGTTTAGTATCAGAGCTAGTACTCGGACCATGTGCCAGCTAGGACGTTGGGCCATCCAAGGGGGGTGGTATGTAGTATCCCACATCGGTTGTCAAGGAGAACGAAGCATGCCTTATAAGTGGTTATGGATACCTTCACTAGTAGGACGTGTTTTGGTGAGCTAGCTCCCAAAGGCAAAACTGTGCGGGTGAGCGTGCCCAAAGCGGACAATATCCTACCATAAGTTAGCTGGGCTGTTACAATAACCTTTTGAAACTTCAAAGATTTAGGATTTGAAACAGAAAGAGACAAGATTGAGTAAACCTCAACAACTAAACGAAGGCAAACCTTTCCAACTGACACAACAAACTTTTCAAGACCAACTGTTTTCAAAAGATCAAAGAGACCGATATTTTTAAAATAAGAAGGAATGATGGTACACTCAGAATGAAACTGCATTCGCGAAAAGAAATCAACATAGTAAGATTCGAAGAAAGTAGAATAGAGCTGACGAAAGTAGGCACTACCAACATCAAGGGGGCTGTCATCATCATCACCCACCTCACTAATTTTAGACGATGACTCTTCAGCTTGTGACGGGGAATCCTTACCACCGTGAGTATGCACATATGAACTTGGTTTATCTCTAGAATGTTCAGTAACCACAAACTCGTCAATATCATTCTCCACGGAATCGCCATAGTCTTTGGAGTCTGGTGATGACTCACCATCGGATTTTAGAGGAGTTTCGGAGACAATCGGAACACAAATGGAAGAAGTAGTCTCCTTGCGCTTCTTAGAACTCTCCCACTTAGTTCGAGAGAACGTGGTCCTTTTTACTTCTTCAATGACTTTGCAGCAGCTAGAGCCTTCGTAATGGTCGCATCTTTCTCGTAGCCCACCACCTCAACCACCATATTTGAGTTGGAGGACGTTTGGGACTTGGAGGTACTCAGGTCTCCACTAGTTCGGTCGACTAAGTGTTGTCAACTGCCATGTCTGAGGTGGTTGTGGTTGAAGGAGTCTCTGAACTACCCCCTTTACGAGTTGAACACCGAGAGGGTTCTGTGACATTCTTTTTCTTTTTTACAACAAATTTATTAATACGGGGCATGGTGTAGGATTTGAACAAGAGATTTTTTATTACACATGGAAAGCTGAGAAAATTAGGGTTTGATTGGAGATTTTTGAATGAGAAGAGGAGATGAAGTAAATGAGAGAAGCCTGAGAAATCTAACCTTGAATAGGCTGAAGTTTGGACGATTCAACTTGTCTTAAGTTTGAAATTCTGTAACTGAAACTATACTGAAACTGAAACTGGAACTGTACTGTAATCTCTCGACATATCTGAGCTGGTAATCGTGTGCACACTCTAGTGGAATATTAAGGCAAACTAGGGCCACCGCCAGAACTTAGGATGGAATATTAAGGCGAACTGAGGTCGTCACCCTAAGCGGGTACTGTATATACATACCTCGAACATGATATCTGTAATTATACTCAATGTAATACCCAGTCTGGGTCCCCACCTGTACTGCTCGAACTGAAATGTAATGCTGAACTAGACTGCCTACTGCTGGAACTGTAATAAATATTCTAAGTACTATGCTCAGATATACTCAAACTGATGTTAGGATGCTCAACCCTAACTGCTAATCTATCCGGAGTAACCGGAACAGTCTAAGGGTTCGACTGATCTTGTATTAAAACCAGACATAACTGATAAAACTATACCGGCTGACTCAGCTCGGAAATTAACTGAAATTCCGAAACAAACTCAAACCAGAACAACAAGTACTAAAATACTCGGATAATCGGTCTAGACCGGCTGGTTTGATGGCTGGCCAGACCACTGGCTCACTGTGGCCAGGCAGTCAGCCGCTGTCTTGGACTAGCCGGCTCGATCCCGCACAGGGCCTGCTGGTGCCCTGGCGCGGTCACATGCGCAAGCTGGGCACAGCCTGGGCACTGCCGGGTGCGACTGATGCTGGCAGGGCTCAACTTAGAAATTTTATCACTTAGAAATTTTGAGCTCATATAGAGTGAATAGAGAGAAAGGCCGAGAGCTCCTTCATGCACGCCTAGTTGCGGGAGAAAAAAGACACCGAGCTATCTTCCATTCTAACCAAATTCACCTCGACCAAGCTAAGTTCAAAGATTCTCTGGAAGTGTCAGGGACTTAGAAAAGCCAGCATCTTCAGCCTTTAACCACCGAGTCGAGCTAAGGCGTTTAAAGCCCCGAGCAAGCACGAGCAAAGGCCCTAGCACCATTTTCGATTTTCGGTGAAGGTTAGCTTGTGCTATCTTTTTATCCTAGCTATTATATGATGTTTTAAGATTTATCATGTAGAGAAATCATGTTTTACTCGAGTAGAAAGAGAGATTTGAATTTTTGATGTTTTAAGCCTTAAATTCAGATATTTAGTAGCAAGCATGTTTAGGCCGAATTTGATAGCTTAAAAATCCATATGGAAGGCCGTGTCCATAGCGTGACATGTGTTTGTCCCATTTTTGTTGCATTTTTTGTTATTATTTTTTCATTCTTTTTCCCCTATTTTGAGTCATTTAGTTGGTTTTAGATTCATTTTGTCGTTTATTGTGTGTTTTGTGTTGTCTTGAGTGCCCCGGTAATTTTTATGTTTTTTCCGATAGTCTTCCGTTTGTGTTTTCGTTTTTGGTCTGTAGGTCAAGAGCTTCGGGAGAACAGGTTTCTGGGAAATTTTTGGGAAGCTTACATCATTAGATAGAGGGGTTCGTTAGCTACGCGTAGGAAAAAAAGGAACTCAATTCCGAGTTCGTACGAGCTCAACCGAAAGAAAACCGTGAAGCCGCGCAGTGCAGCCAACTTTCTCCGCGGCCGCGGGAATACCTCCGCGGCCGCGGAGGCCGCGAACCCAAAAACTGCTGCAGCTATTTCCCGCGGCCGCGCAAGTCGCGGCCGCGGAGGTCGCGAAAACAGGTTTTAAAAGCAGATTTTTTGAACGATTGAGGATTCATTCTCTCCCCTTCTGGGAGACGAACCCTAGCCCGAGAAAACTCACGAAACTCCCTTTTTCTCCTTCCTTCTTCTTCTTCTTCACTTTTTCTTCTTCTTTTTCTTCTTAATTTCTCCATATATTTTCCTGTTTTCTTCTTCATCTGGCCTTGGGATCAAGTTTGTAATAAGGATTCAACTCTTGACTGAGGTTTATTGTAAGAATTTCTTCTATTTCAATTCATGAAAAATGGTTGTTTTTGGAGAAATAATTATGTGTGTTGAATTCCTTTTACGTTGCTAAATCTCATTGCTAGGGATAGGGGATTGATGTTCTGAATTCAATTGTGATTGTTGAGCTTATTGATTATTCAATTCATGTGAGTTGTCCTGATTAGGGTTTGATGAGATTGTGTTTGAATGATAAAAATTATTGAAGGAGTGACACTTCAATTTTCAATTACTTGTTGATTGGGGTTTGATTCATTCTTGCATATTTGTGTTGATCCCTTTATTTGGATTGATTAAAAACCATCTAGGCTCATTAATTGACTCATTGAATTGAAAGAGGATGAGTCGATAGACCATGGCTCATATGAAATTGGCTTGTTCGTAACTGTATTGCCAATGTGTTAAAAGGCTCGTTGATTTATCGTTCATGTTCAACCTCTTGTTATGAAAAGTTATTGAGGACGAATCTCTGAACGAATAAGTTACCGATTCCTTTTAACCGAATGATCTCTTGCTCGGCACTTGCTCTTTGAACCAAAACGGATATCCCCGACTCCCTAGCTTCTTTATTGCTTTTCAATTTACATTTTAGGTAGATTTATTTTAATGCTTTCCCTCAGTTAATTATTATCTCAATCATCTGATTTAGAGTGTTTAGCGTTATTTTCTCTTCTTGTGTTATCAACACCATTGCTAAATTCCGAACCGCCTTCCTCGAGAGTCATGACCCGGTGTTCGAATCTTTCGATTCTACTCCAGAAAAATATTTACAATAATTTGACGCCGTTGCCGGGGAAGGCAAGTAGGATATTTAGTTTTGGTGTTTGATCTTATTTTCTGTGTTTCTCTTTATTTTAGCATTTTTAGTGTTTTTGTTCCTTTTGTGCATTTGTGTTTTTCTCTTCTATTCTTGTTTTAGTTTTTATCTTCTTTTCTCCTCCCTTTTTCTTGGCTACGTGTGGTTGTTTTGTTCTGGTGTACAGGTACAATGAATTTCAATCACGGGTACTTCTCCCTGCACGACCCCTCTTGGAACAACGAGCCAGTCTATTTCCCCGGGTACCACTCCCAACCGTACCCTTATTCTTTCGAGCAGTGCTGGAACCATCTTCCGGTCGAGCAAAATTATGAGGCCCTTAAGTTCAACGAAAAGCTTGACCGAATTATTGAGTTCATAGATTCCCAAGCAGCTCGAGAAAGAGAGGCCGCCTACCATGCGAAGCTCGACCAGATCCTGGCTTTTATAGAATCCAAATAAGAAGAGGTAGCCTACAATGCAAAGCTCGATCAGATTCTTGATACTTTGGCATCCCAAGCTACCCGTAAGAGAGATCTAGAGTTCCAAGTTGAGATCTTAATGCAACGCGTACATGCCATAGAGGATCGAGTTGACAATCCTTCTCATGAGTTCACCATGGAACACATATCTACTCACGAGGGTGAACTCCGAGAGACAACATTGGCGTACGATGCAAAACTCGACCTCATTCTTGCTCGCATGGCGGATCAAGCAACCCGAGATGAACATATTGAGCTCGGGTGTGCTCAGTTGAGTGCACGAATGGAGAGCCTCACTGCACGTCTCGATTCTACTGAGGCACAAGCCGCCGACCCGCACTCCATGCTTGACCCCCAGGCTCAAATTCTGCAGCGAATGTGCGAGGCCGAAGAGGATGACATGCCCCTACGAGCCCGATATGATTCATTAGAGGAGGATGACAATTCACAAGTCCCTCCTCCCACATTCAAGTTGGAGCATCCACCTTCGAGTCCATCGCACTACTTTACGAAAGGGATAGTACTTTACTCGGATTGCTCCATTGACGTGCCATTCGTTGTCGAGGTTGACGAGAGATCTCAGCTGGGGAAGGTTCTATTCCAAACATTGGGGAATGCTCGTGATCAGACAAATTGCATTCAGAATATAGCCACTCGTGTCCACAGTGCCCGTCTTCTGGACTTAGTGCCAGCACAACCACTTCTCGAAAATACGAAGGCGTGGCACGACCGTCATTTCTTCCTAGATCCTGGTTGAGTTCCCCTCAGGTTTCGTCAAGCTAATGACGTTAAACAAGCGCTTCTTGGGAGGCCACCCAAGTGATTTACTGCTTTCGTAGATATTTTCTTTTATGCTTTTTAGTTTTATTCTTTGAATAATGGGAGTTTTGGAGTTTTGTGTTTTTCTTAGCAGGTACGAGATTACGAGCTCGAGCATGAGGATTGTGTTGAATGAGGATTATCGAGGTTCTGGGGCTAAGCATAGGGGAGCGACTTGCACGTGAATGTTTAATCTCCTCGAGGCGTTTCGGTTTGCACACCCTTTTCCTTTTTCTCTTTTTGAGTTCTCTTTCTTTCGTCTTTTCTTTTGATCTTGTGTTCTTGTGGTAACTGCTAGTGTTGGTGCGCTATATGAAAGTGCTAGATCCTATTATTTGATTCCATGTTTTGAGTTGAAGCAATGAGGTCATTGCCTCATTTTAAGTGTGGGGGAATCTAGTTGGATTTTGCATACTTATATTGTGAACCGGTCTAGCTTTAGGATTTTGTGTGTTTTGCGAGTATGGATTATGGTGAATTTTAAGATTTGTTGATGATTGTTAATGATGTTGAGGAGATGTGATGATGATCATGACCAGCATATTTTGATGAACTTGATGTGTCGTTTTGTTGGACATTATCTACCTTATGTGAGGATTTGAGCCTTATTTTGTTTCTTGAGAGGTATTGGTCGAATTCTTGTTGATCAGAACATGCTTTGAGTTTATTTTGAAATGAATTGTTTGAAATAGTGAATTGTGAAGATGATTGAGGCATTTCTTTGATATAGCTCGTTTTTGCCTTTTCCATTGACCATTGAGATTATATTTCCATTAGTAGCCCGTTGAGCCTTAAACTGTATTTCTTGTCAACCGGTTTGATTGAATTATTTGAATATTTGACAATGCATTTCTTATGATGACGGAGTTTCTAATATGTGTTTGGAGAAGGTGAATAATTTGTTTGAGTTGCATTTTGGGTACTTGATAAAAAAAATAAATAAATAAAAATAAAAATAAAAATAAAAATAAAAAAATAAAAAATGGGGACTCGCAAGACAGACGGAAAGGATTCTACTCCGCTTACTTGTGGATTTTTCACGAGTAATGAGTATTGGGAAACTACTCTAGGAAACTTGGATGACCTCCAATGTTTAAACCTAGAGAATGTTGTCCTTACGTCTCGGTTTTGTTAGGAAAAAAAAAAGCAAACCCCTTTAAAAAAAAGAAGAAAAAAAAAGAAAAGAAAGAAAAGTCGAGTACTTGAAGTGCAATTCAACTTGAGCATATGTATTTGTTGCATGGAGGTCTGATGAGAATGATTGATGTTGTGCTGATTTTGGATAGGTGGTGCGATATTCGAGTAGTTTATATGCTCGAGGATGTGATTGTTTATTTGAGCCATTCTGTCCTTATAATTTTCCTTCCCTGATGCCTACACTACATCCCGAAAGTCCTTTTGATTTACAATTCATTATTTTGATTGTTTAGAGTATGAATAGACAATGAGCAAGCTTATGTTGATGCATGATGATCGACCAATGTGAGAGTCCCAGTTCTATATTCACGAAAGAAACTGAGTGAGGCATATACATATTATATTCTCGTGCTCGAGAGTTGTCTTTTAGAAATGTTGCATTCAAGTGTAGTTGAGGTATGCATGATTGGTCATTGGAATTCTCCTCGGCTGAGTTAATTAATCTGAGGCTTGTCTTATTTGAACTGTTATCCATGCTCGTTTGCTTGTTTCGTTTCTTTTTTTTTCTTTGTTCGGGACGAACAAAGGTCTTAGTGTGGGGGAGTTGTTTGTCCCATTTTTGTTGCATTTTTCGTTATTATTTTCTCATTCTTTTTTCCCTATTTTGAGTCGTTTAGTTGGTTTTAGGTTCATTTTGTCATTTATTGTGTGTTTTGTGTTGTCTTGAGTGCCCCGGTAATTTTTATGTTTTTTCCGGTAGTCTTCCGTTTGTGTTTTCGTTTTTGGTGTGTAGGTCGAGAGTTTCGGGAGAACAGGTTTCTGGGAAATTTTTGGGGAAGCTTACATCATTAGATAGAGGGGTTCGTTAGCTACGCGTAGGAAAAAACGGAACTCAATTCCGAGTTCGGACGAGCTCAAACAAAGCAAAACCGTGAAGCCGCGCAGTGCAGCCAACCTTCGTCCGCGGCCGCGGGAATAGCTCCGCGGCCGCGGAGGCCGCGAACCCAAAAATTGCTGCAGCTATTTCCCGCGGCCGCGGAGCAAGTCGCGGCCGCGGAGGTCGCGAAAACAGGTTTTAAAAGCAGAATTTTTGAACCATTGAGGATTCATTCTCTCCCCTTCTGGGAGACGAACCCTAGCCCGAGAAAACTCACGAAACTCCCTTTTTCTCCGTCCTTCTTCTTCTTCTTCTTCACTTTTTCTTCTTCTTTTTCTTCTTAATTTCTCCATATATTTTCCTGTTTTCTTCTTCATCTGGCCTTGGGATCAAGTTTGTAATAAGGATTCAACTCTTGACTGAGGTTTATTGTAAGAATTTCTTCTATTTCAATTCATGAAAAATGGTTGTTTTTGGAGAAATAATTATGTGTGTTGAATTTCTTTTACGTTGCTAAATCTCATTGCTAGGGATAGGGGATTGATGTTCTGAATTCAATTGTGATTGTTGAGCTTGTTGATTATTCAATTCATGTGAGTTGTCCTGATTAGGGTTTGATGAGATTGTGTTTGAATGATAAAAATTATTGAAGGAGTGACACTTCAATTTTCAATTACTTGTTGATTGGGGTTTGATTTATTCTTGTATATTTGTGTTGATCCCTTTGTTTGGATTGATTAAAAACCATCTAGGCTCATTAATTGACTCATTGAATCGAAAGAGGATGAGTCGATAGACCATGGCTCATATGAAATTGGCTTGTTCGTAACTGTATTGCCAATGTGTTAAAAGGCTCGTTGATTTATCGTTCATGTTCAACCTCTTGTTACGAAAAGTTATTGAGGACGAATCTCTGAACGAATAAGTTACCGATTCTTTTTAACCGAATGATCTCTTGCTCGGCACTTGCTCTTTGAACCAAAACGGATATCCCCGACTCCCTAGCTTCTTTATTGCTTTTCAATTTGCATTTTAGGTAGATTTATTTTTATGCTTTCCCTCAGTTAATTATTATCTCAATCATCTGATTTAGAGTGTTTAGGGTTATTTTCTCTTCTTGTGTTTTCAACACCATTGCTAAATTCCGAACCGCCTTCCTCGAGAGACACGACCCGGTGTTCGAATCTTTCGATTCTACTCCGGAAAAATATTTACAACAACATGTACTGCCGCCTTCGGGTAATGAATCCCCGTCCTGCGGCTAGCGATAGATGTGCACAGGAGTAATGTGGTTTGTTGTGATTTTGATAGGAGATGAGACATGATGTGATTATCTTATATTCATGTTGCGACTATACCATCTTGACATGTTATTATATATGTGTATATTAGTGAGCACTACGTTTTATTTTGTGCTCACTCTCACCTGCTCTTCACGAATGCAGGTTAAGCAGGTGCCGGCTGACGAGGAAAGACGAGTGGGTCGGTTATTAATTATGTTTATTTAAGCTTCCGCCCATGAATAAATGTTTTAGTCTTTGAAACCTTGTTCTGGATTAAGACATGATAAACGTTTTGAAAACTCTCATTTGACAACATTAAGACACACCAAACAGGCCAAACATTTAGTAAGAACATGCTGCCGGGTTCACAGAAAACTGCTTGCACAATCTCTTTTTAAAAATCATAACAGAGTCAATTGATACCATTTTTCACTAAAATTTAACATGCATACTCTACACATATATATAAAGTTATCATAAAAATTTCACATTAATTTCATGCTTGTAGGCTGAGATATTCGAGTTCAATGTTGCAGCTAGAACAAGGCATTCGAAACTTACTTTGCATGTTTAACTTCATAAGCTTATATCTCATGCTACACTCAACCAAATTACATAAAATTTTATATATAAGCTCAGAACATATACAAGAAATAACCATTAAAATCTCAACTTAACAGATTGTTCATAGCTTGGTCAAAAACAAATAAAAACATCTATTTAAAAGCATGCATGCGAGCTGGTGCGAGATTAACTTAGTGCATGTTCAAAAACTCTTCAAAGCTGGAACTTCAAGGCTTCAAAAATATAACTAAACACCTTATCTCAGCTACTAAACATGCTAAAAAAAAGATAGCGCACCAACCTCCTTAAAACATCAAGAAAAAGGCAAGATAGTTCGGTTCTAAGCTATGCACAGCTCGCGGTCTTGCTTGAGGCTACAACCTGGATTCTTCTTGATTGTTTGGCTAAAGATGCTGCTAAAGTCTTCTTTGGTGGATGGTAGGTGAGGAATAAGAGCTACAATAAAGCTTCTCTCTTGGTTGAATGGCTAGAACTTGGAATAACCGCAAGGTGTTCAAAGATGCTCTCGGTAGCAATGTGAAGAAGCTCTCAGATTTTCTCTGTTTGGGGAGTTTGGATGATTTTTCTTTGCTGAACTTTCTAAAGACGAAATGAATGTGAAATGAGACCAAAAAGAGGTTATAATAAAGGGTAAAGGGAGTGGTCAACACTTAGAAAAATAGTGGGAGACACGGGTGATGCTTTCTCTTCCCATGGTGGAGTCAAAGCATGGCAAGATTCTAGCATGTGAATGAATTTAAAATAGGGCACCAAGAGTTATTGAAAGAGGAGTTTAGCCGTGCATGGAATGGAGGGGACAATCTCTACATGAATGATTAAACAAAAGAAAGCCCATGCTAACCTTAATTAGTAATAGAATAATGCTAACCTTGTTTAATTCTTGATTAAGCATTTCCTAAGCTTAATTCTCACTTAATCTCTATAGAATCTTGCCATGATTTGACTACACCTTGGGAAGAGAAAGCATCACCTTTGTCTCCCACTATTTTCCTAAGTGTTGACCACTCCTTATACCCTTTATTACAGCCTCTTTTTGGTCTCATTTCACATTCATTTCGTCCTTAGAAAGTTTAGCAAAGAAAAATCATCCAAACTCCCCAAAGAGAATAAATCCAAGAGCTTCTTCGCATTGCTACCGAGAGCATCTTTGAACACCTTGCGGTTATTCCAAGTTCTAGCCATTCAACCAAGAGAGAAGCTTCATTGTAGCTCTTATTCCTATCCTACCATCCACCAAAGAAGGCTTTAGCAGCATCCTTAGCCAAAGAATCAAGAAGAATCTAGGTTGTAGACTCAAGCAAGACCGCGAGCCGTGCATAGCTTAGAACCGAACTATCTTGCCTTTTTCTTGATGTTTTAAAGAGGTTGGTGTGCTATCTTTTTTTAGCATGTTTAGTAGATGAGATAAGGTGTTTAGTTATGTTTCTGAAGCCTTGAAGTTCCAGCTATGAAGAGTTTCTGAACATGCACTAAGTTAACCTCGCACCCGCTCGCATGCATGCTTTTAAGTCGATTTTTCTATTTGTTTTTTTACCAAGGTATTGTTAGAGTAGGATACCCGATGTTCCAATCGGATTAGACGTATTCTACTTGTAAATATAATCTATTGGAATTATATTATTAATAAGGCATTACTTTATCTTAATAGTAAGCTTTTATCCAATAATTGCACTTAAGATCAAATCCCTATATAACTTATGGTTATAAGGTATGGTTGCGCATAGAGATGGTGATCATAGAACATACCTTGAAAGCTGTGATCTTAAATACAGTTCCTAGTCGTAGGATGTTTCGAAATGGGATATCGAATAATTCGGAAAAGACTTGCACATATGATGTATGCTTGTTGGATAAGAATGTTGCATTCCATCAACATTAACGTGTGACGCAAGTACATATATGTGAGTGCTTGTTAGAGAACAAGTTCACTGAATATGACCGTATGAAAATTCTTAATGAAATATTTTTCTTGTCGAATAAGAATTTTCATGTTACAATAGTACATGACTAATCCTTAGACTTGAAGCACGATGGTAACTTTATGCATATTATATTATACTTTGATTTATCCTTTTGGTTGCTAGCACAATCGTATAAAGGGATATTTTGGATATTATATTAATATGTATGGAAGTTTGTCAGTGGCCAACAAAGGATTCGACACTTATGAAGATAAGTGAATTTCCTATGTGTTTCATAGTTAGTAATTCAAAGTCCTTGGCCAAGGCGGGATGAATAGAGATTCATAAACGAATTACTAAACTTGAAATGGAATCATAGTTATTAAATCAATTTGGGTTTCAACAAAATCATACCCAAGATTTAATCGGAAAATTGGATGTCGAAAGGAATTTACATGTATGGACTTGTAATCGAAATAGGTTTACTCGCTATTCACTTAATACTAGATTCATGCTACTTGCTAGATGTTCCAATGATATGTGGGTTCTTGAATTAAGGAGTTAATTTAAGAATAAGAGTTAATATGATTAACTCAAATTACAAAGAGTTGTAAGCCCACTACTAGTATTAATTGTGAACCTAAAAGGTCACACCAATGTTTGTATGAAGACAAATATTAGTATTTCTAAAGAGTTAGAATTAATTGACAAAATCTAATTTTGATTAGATGTCAATTAAAGGAATATATTAAATTAATCAATTGGATTGATTAAATGTATTTTGGATATTAATTTAGTAATTAGTAAAATTACTAAATTATTAGTTGGATTTTAAAATTGGATTTTAAAATTCAAATCCAAATAATAATATGATTATTATATGAGGAGAATTTTAAATATGGAACATATATGTTTACAAATGATTCTAAAAGTGTTTAAAATTATTTGTTTTTTATTATTATTGATTTTTAATATTGATTAAAGATTAAATAATAATAAGAATATAAAAATGGAAGAAGATAGGATCTTGCACATTATTATATTCTTGTATTAACTTGTAGAAATTATAAAGACTTTTTAACTTTACTTGTGAAAGTTATTAAAGACTTTTTATCATTTCTTGTAAAAGTTATACAAGACATATATATTTTATTACTAAAAAGTTTATATAAATATGGGCATGGTTGATGTTCATATTTGCTATAATTTGATTTACGTATAGAGAGCTAAAGTGTTAGTGTTTAACTCAAGTGTTGTAACAATAAAGAGTTCTTGTGTAATTCTCCTCAAATATATATTCCTATACTAATTATAAAACCGGATAGTTTCTACTAGCGAAGGAGTTATATCGGTGTCGGATTCAAACGGTGGATACTCTTAGAGGGAAGACATCTGGATTCCTAAAGCGAGAAACACGAAGTGATCGTTACCAAACTGGGAATCGATTTCCTCAAACACCGTCGTCTTAGAAGGAGTTAGAAAAAAAAGGTAATATTTGATATTACTTGTAACAAATAAAAATTTGTATTATTACATGTTTTTAAAGATGACGATCTGTTAATTCGTTTTATGTATATACGGGTTGTGTATTTATATGATAAATACTTGTTTTGAAAATTTTTATTCCGCTGCGTTTCACCCGTACGGTACTAGCGAACCCAACAGTGGTATCAGAGCCATGGTTATTGTCTTTAAAAACAGATGTTGATTTGTTTATGTTTATGAGATAAGCAAGATAATTAAATGTTTATATAATAAACATGTTAATTATTAAAATAAAATTCGATTTTATCCCACACGAGTCGTGTGACATGGTCACACGGGTCGTGTGGATCCACACGAGTCGTGTGAGGTGTCACACGAGTCGTGTGGCTTGATAAAAAATGTGATTTTTGTTTCGGGATTTCTACACGGGTCGTGTGACATAAGACATACGGGTCGTGTGGGGTCACACAGGTCGTGTGATATTATCACACGGGTGGTGTGACACAAAAGAAAAATTTGATTTTTCTTTCGGCTTTTTCACACGAGTCGTGTGACGTAGTCACACGGGTCGTATGGACTCACACGAGTCGTGTGATTTGATCACACGGGTCGTGTGACATAATATTTTTTTTTTATTATGTTTTAATTCATGTGATGAATGGTTTAATTTAGGGATGATCATGAGCCTTTTATTCAATTTGATTGAATGTCTATTTTTTTTCAGTATGATTGAATGATTGTAATTTATCGAGACCTGCTAGTATCTTGAGTTATGATTTGTAAAATTTTAAATTTTTGTATCGTTAGAAGATTAGATCAGGTTGGAGAACCGTTCGATGCAAAAGGCCCACGCTTATGTGGGTAATTTTACAAGTTATAAATCTCGAAGGCCTGTGCTTGTACGCGTAGATAAAATGAAATGTAATAGAAGTAGTTCTATTTATTTATTTTATCACGTGCATAGGCATATACCCATTTTGGCTCGAATGGGTCGTATAGGCAAGGTCATGATCATCCCACCGTATGCATGCATTAGATGTATGTTAGGTTTATTTATTCTTGCGGTTCATGTGATGAATTAAACGATAAATAAACACACGTAAAGATGGTAATCGATGAGATCTAAGGAACCCTAAAGAATTAATTTGATTAATTCATATCAAATCAATAATGGATAAAAATAATTTGGAACTTGTTAATCCAGGCCTTCCATCAAAAGTAGACGACATGAGATGCTACGATGCTTTATCACTGACCATGAGTCGTGGGGTGGTTTTGTGTCGAAAGCTGTGATCCCTACTAAGTATAGAGATACTCGTGAAACGGATTCCTCTTTGTGTTGACCATGAGTCGTGGGACATTCTGGTGGGTCCTTATCATGAATGTTTGATGGGTTTGATTTGACACTGAGTAATATATACGGTCATAAAATTGAGGTATATAAGGAAAGGTGAGGCAAAACATCTTGAAGGTTGTATAGCGATACAATTGTCAAAAGTTGACTACCAGTATAAATGCTCCATGCGTACTCATAAAATTGGGATATGGAATATTTTTATTGGACTTCAAGCTCACTATGAAAATTAGATTTTCAAAATTAAAATGGGTTTTAATTAAATAGTGGGAGACATTTAATATTAAAGACCTAATGTTAAAAGAATATAAATTCCATAGTCTAATTATTTTATGCTTCTTTTGTTGTTTTGTAGATCACTTTACTAAATGGCTAAAAATCCAATTGCAAGTATACTAGACCAAAACAAATTAACTGGACCCAACTTCAACGATTGGCTTAGAAACCTAAAAATTGTTCTACAGTCTAAAAAGAGGGAATATGTATTGGACAGAGCCCCTCATCCTCCACCCGAGGATCAGACTTCTGATGAGTATGGAGAATACTTACGTCATTCTGATGACAATCTCCAGGCTCGGTGCTACATGTTAGCATCAATGTCAAATGAGTTACAGAGATAGAACGAATATTGAATAATGCTTCTGAAATCCTCCTTCATCTACAAGAGTTGTATGGTGATAGGACGCAGCAAATTAGATATCAGATATCTAAAGAGCTTTTCAGGTGTCGTATGACTGAGGGCTCTTCAGTTCATGATCATGGGCTGAAGATGATAGCTCTGGTTGAAAGGCTTTCGTCCCTTGGAGTCATTATGGATAATGAACTCTATGTAGATCTCATGCTGCAATCTCTGCCATCGTCATTTGACAGCTTTGTTGTTAACTTTAACATGCATAATATGGAGACTTGTCTGCCAGAATTAGTGAACATGTTAAAGACGGCTGAATCCACAATTAAAAAGGATAAGTCGGTGCTTCTTGTTGGATCCACTTTTGGATCAAAGGCTTTAAAGTCTAAGAAAAGGAAGGAGAAAGGAAAGATTCCCAATAAACCCAATAAGAAGGAAAATAACAACAAATGGGAAGAACAAAGAGAAGGTTAATTCTCAGTCTAATCATGAATGTTATCATTGTGGTAAAACTGGGCATTGGAAGAGGAACTGCAAGGAATATCTTGCAAGCCTGAAAAGTTCAGGTATTTATTTTGTTGAAGTTAACTTATCAGTTAATGATTCTTCTTGGGTATTGGATACCGGTTGTGGCTCACATATTTGCAATGATTGCAGATGATGGCAAGAAGTAACATGCTAGACAATGAAGAAACAATTCTAAGGATGGGCAATGGGGCAAGAGTTGCTGCCAAAGCAATTGGGACTGCTTATCTAGCATTAAATGATGGTGTAAATATTTGTTTGACAAATTGTTTGTATGTTCCGGATGTTATAAGAAACATAATCTCTATTTCAGTATTGGATAAAGTGGGTTTTAAGTTTGTAATTGAAAATGGAAGGTGTTCTATTTTCAAAGATACAACTTTTATATATTCCAGAAATTTGACAAATGGTTTATATACCATTACACCACAAAGTCTCATCCTAACTATTCAACAAAATAAAAGGAAATTAGATAATCATAGTTCATTCACAATTTGGCATGCTAGATTAGGTCATATATCTGAAAAGAGGATTCACAAATTGGGACCAAAACTCGACCTTAGGGGAGAGGAAAGGTTGCCTAGATGTGAGTCATGTCTTAAAGGTAAAATGACAAAATCACCATTTGTTGGACAAGTGGAGCGAGCTAAAGGTCTGTTGGATTTGATCCATACAGATGTTTGTGGACCACTAAATGTTAGTGCCAAGGGGAACTACCACTATTTCATAATATTTACTGATGATTATTCACGGTATGGATATGTATACCTATTGAGGTATAAATCTGAAGTATTTGAAAAGTTCAAAGAATTCAGAAATGAAGTTGAGAAACAAATTGGTCGTAGTATTAAAGTTCTTCGATCGGATCGAGGTGGTGATTACTTAACCAATGAGTTTCTTGATTATTTAAAAGATAATGGGATTATTTCACAGTGGACACCTCCTGGAACTCCACAACTCAATTGGGTTTCAGAAAGGAGGAATCGAACATTGTTAGACATGGTTCGATCGATGATGAGTTCCACTGATTTACCTCTTTCATTCTGGGGTTATGCCTTAGAAACAGCAACACATATTTTGAATAGAGTGCCGAGTAAAGCTGTGCCCAACACACCTTATGAGATATGGTGTGGCAAAACACCCTCATACAAGTATTTACGAGTATGGGGTTGTACTGCTTATGTGAAGCAGTTAGTGGGAGGAAAGTTGGATATGAGATCCATATTATGTAAATTTGTGGGGTATCCAAAAGAGTCTATTGGATATTATTTCTATGACACCTCTGAACAAAAGGTGTTTGTTCGAGGAATGCTGTTTTCTTAAAAGAAGAGTTTCTCTCAAAGAATAGCAGAGTTGTAGAACTTAATGAAGAACCACAAGAAATTTTACAAGTTACCACAAATAACATACCAGTAGAGACTGGACCATCTGAAACACAACCTCTTCGGAGATCTGCAAGGGTTTCTAGGGTGCCTGAGAGGCTGTACCTATTGTTAGAGAACAAAGAAGAGGGACTCCTTTTGGATAATGATCCAATAAGCTATGATGAGGCAATGTCGGACATTGACTCAGATAAATGGCAAGAAGCTATGCTGTAACACCCCTCCTTATCGTAAAATCAGAGTGCGAAAATTACGCAAAGTCTTTTAAAAATAAAACCTTTTTACTTTGCGAAAACTGATTAGGGATGCTACCTTAAAAACGTGACTTAATTTGGAAAACCGTTATTTAACATTTTTAATAAAATCATCCGGTTACTGAAAGCATAAAGTTTTCCAAAAGTTCGTCAAAATATAAGTTCGTCAAAAGTCATTATCAGCGGAAACGTAAATCATCATAACATATATACAATCAAAACATAAATGTCCTTAAGCCTCCGTCAGCTCATGCTCCCTGCCCGACATCCTGACCTGAAAAACATCATAAAAGTGGGAAATGAGCACTATGACACTGTGCTCCGTGGAAATTCATACTAATGTAAACATTGAAAATAATAACAACATCATGATATCAGTATATACATAACCTCAACCTCAAGCCGGTAATAACATGAACATGAATCTGAAATCGTCACGCAAACGTGACCATGACCGTTACCTCATCTGCTGGCAAAAACTAATGCCGGACACCATGTGCACACTCTAGTGGGCAGACTAGGGCCACTAGAACCCAGAATGGACCGGCGACCATTCCGAGCGGATACCTCACATGAAATACATACCTCAAACATGGTACCATAATTATAATCAATGTAGTACTTAGTCTGAGTCCCCACCTGAACTGCTGAAACTGAACGTTAGTGCTGATGCCTGATCAAACTGAAAATTATATAAAAAATTACTAATGACTATGCTCAGACTGTTAACTTAACTGATTAATTTCG
>CACSLK010007006.1:22742-36926 GCA_902706635.1 Striga hermonthica
ACTACAATATCAATACTCAATCCATCATTAATCCTCATTTATCAATAATAACATCTAAATAATCAATTCTGCAATCCAATAATCAATATATCCTAGGGAGTACACTCCCTATCAATATTCCATCATTCAATAATCAAAACAATTAGCTATTTAGCAATAATATTTATAATAGTAATAATAACAACAACAATGTTCAAATAGACAAATAGTAATAATAATAATAATAATAATAATAATAATAATAATAATAATAAAGACAATTAATATTGGCAATAATCAATAATTATTCACAAATAATCCACAATAAAACGGGGTATTACATATTCTAAGGAAACGAAAGGTGGTCTATTTTATAGTCCCGAGGACCAGAAAGTAATCGTTAGCACGAATGCTAGGTTCTTGGAAGAATACTATGTCTTAGATCATAATCCCAGTAGTAGACATGTTCTTGAGGAGTTAAAGGGAGTGAGCACTTCAATGCCGAGTGCGCTAGATGTTACACCACAAAGTACTGCAACACATATCGCTGATGATGCACCTGAGCAGGTAGTACCTCGTCGTAGTGGGAGGGTTGTCCGGCAACCCGAACGATTCATGGGTCTGGGAGAGTCTTCTGAGGCCGTCCCGGACGTTCTTGAAACCGACCCATGGACATACAATGAGGCACTCCAAGATCGGGACGGTGGGGGTTGCTGATGCTGCTGATGAGGGGGCGGTGGGGAAGCTGCTGCTGCTGAGGGAAGTGCTGCTGCTACTGCTGAAGGGAACTGCTGCTGCCTCTTGGGCTCTGGACAGACACTGGCGTAATGGCCCGGACGGTTGCAGTTGAAACAGGTTCGTTGGTCGGCTAAGCACTCGCCACTATGGTACTTGCCACATTTCTTGTAGGTTCGTTGCCAGAAGAGGGATGATTGCGCCGGTCGGGACCTCCTCGCTTACCCTTCTGGTTATCCCGGTGGGAATTTGCCTTCCTCTTGCCCGAACTAGAGCCGGAAGGCACGAATGAGATGGGCTGAGCATGCTGAACAACAGTCTGAGAAGGCAGGGAGGCATGATAATATGAAAGGACCGGAGCTATCGGGATGAGACAGCTCCCTACCTCCTGAGCTCGACTGACAGTATCTGCGAAAGACATCAGTCCGTGACTCCCCACCAGTTCACGGATCCTCTGATTGAGCCCCTTAAGAAACTTGCGGGCCTTCTTGGCATCGGTATTCACTGAGTCGCCCGTGAATAGGCACATCCGGTGAAGGTACGGATATACTCGTCCACTGTGGAGCTGCCCTGCTGCAAGTGGTAGAACTCATGCTCCATCCTATCCCAAAAGCTCTGGGGAAGGAACTTGCTGCGCACAATCACTTTCATTTGCTCCCAAGTGAGAGCATGAAGCTCCGCCTCTGGCCTCCGGGCCCAGTAGTCAATCCACCAGTCAGAGGCGTCCTCCTTCATCTGATAAGCTGCTAGGGACACTCGCTGACGGTCAGGGAGGGGAAGCATAGCGAAGATCTTATCCAGCTCTTTGATCCACTCCAGCACCGCTGTGGGGTTCTCAGTCCCCGTGAAAGTTGTTGCATTCATCCTCTGAAACTGGACGATAAGTTGAGTAAGATCCATGGCCAGAGGGGCCTGGTGCTGACGAGGCGGAGAAGGTTGCGGGGATGCCTGACGGTTACGGTTGTTGTTGCGAGTATTCATACTTCTACATTGAATAAGTCGAACAAAGTTTAGCACAAAAACAAACAAAATAATCAATACTTATAGAAGTCTAGAGTTTGCCAATAAACACTAGAGTTCGATTAAATCAAGGTGGATAAGTCCTAAGCCCCAAAAATAACAATTAAACCACAAGTAGTTTCATTACCACATGTGTTCCATTTACATATCAAGTATTTTCATTAATACTTAAATCAAACATACCTTAAGCAGCGCGGAGTGACGGAGACGAGTGGTCATAATACAAGGTCTAAACACATACTCACATATAAACCAGTCTACAGAAACGCAGACTGGCTCTGATACCAAACTGTAACACCCCACTTTGATTTTAAAGAAATTTCGGACTTTCCAAAAATCAGTACATAATTTTTCGAACTCATTTTCGAAAACATGGGCGTTATCCAAACATTTAACATCAACCAAGTCATATCTGGTTGTTCACATGGTTTTCATTAACCTTTAAAACTTCAATTCCACATGATCATTAGCTAAACAATATAGCATGCATAATAAAAAACACATGATATTCAATAAATAATTCCAATACGAATATATAAACAAAGGGTCCGATAATCCCAAACAGGACAAGTTTTGAAAATAGTTCAACACGTCTCAAGAACCACACTTTATTCATAATAGAAGTGAAATCATAAGAACATAAATCATGACCGACCCACTCGTCTTTCCCCCGTCATCCGGCATCTGCTTAACCTGCATCCGTGAAGAGCAGGTGGGAGTGAGCACAAAATGAACGTAGTGCTCACTACTATGCACATAAATAACAACATGTCAAGATGGTATGGTCCCAGCATGAATATAAGATAATCACAACATGTCTCATCTCCTATCAAAATCACAACAAACCACATTACTCCTGTGCACATCAATTGCTAGCCGCAGAACGGGGATTCATTACCCGAAGGCGGGAGTACATGCCACGCTATGGACACGGCCTTCCATATGGACTTACGTACCTCGCAAGGGCACGACCATATCAGGACTTAAGGAGACTTGCCTCACAAGGGCAACCGTATTACATCGACGGGGACAACCGTAACGACGGCCGTAACAGCTCACGTCGATAGGCTACATTTTTCATATTCATACATAGATCGTACCCATAAGAATAAACATTCATCATTCATGGCATAGACAATTTTAGATTAGAATCCAACTGGATAGCTCGGTAGGAAAATAACACACAATCAAAAGTACGTAGGATGAGGGCTCGACTCCTCAAGCACCTACATTTAAGCGAGATAATATATCAATAATCTATCTCACTACTCGAATTTAACATAAAACCCATACTTAATAAAAATTGAGTCTTAAGGGTTTTAATCGGATTTTTCGTGGACTTGGAACTCTCTCATTTATGAAAAAATATGACTCGGAGGATAAAATTTGGAGTCTCGGGACTTAAATAATTTTTTCCAAAATTTTATCATTTTAAAAATATTTTTAAAATTGAAATCGGTATTAAAAACGGGCTTCCAGAACACAAAAATGGCTTAAAATCCGAATTGAGCCGCATTGGGACAGGTTTGGAACGCTGTTGGGCCGGAAAAATTGGCCCAAAGCTCACAAGGGTTGGGCCACGCGAGCCAGAGGTGGGCTGGGCGCGGGCCTGAAGCTGAGAGTGGTGCTGGGTTTGAACAATTCTGAGGAAAACAACTCCTCACCGGTTCTTAAGTAGATGAGATAGATGGAGAACGTGCGAGCAGATTGATCGCAACAGAAATTTGATCTGCTTTGGATGCCCAGTTCTTGCGGAGGAGGTTGAAGAAAGGAACGGCCGAAAAAAAATTTTATCTGCTCACAACAATTGGGGTTTCTTCTTGTGCCAAGTTTAATTCTCACAATGGGCCAAGGTAAATATATTGAAATGGGCCATTAATAATCCACACAAACAACAATTGAGCCATCAAAATATAATATGGAAGTGGGCCTAAAATTCAACTCTAATTGGGCTGAAAGAAATAAACCATAATTGGAGCTGGAATGTCACTCAAATTGGGTCGGAACCAATTTAATCGGACCGAAAGGAATACAATGCGATAAAAATTTTCGCTCGATTCGATTTAATAAAATAAAACCGGAATAATTATATTTATAATACACACAATATATTTATTAATAATATATATTAATCACATAAAATCAATTAGGCAATTTAGACAATTAAACAAGTAATGACAAATAAATACATAAATAATAATAATAATAATAATAATAATAATAATAATAATAATAATAATAATAGTAATAATGAAATAATCCAATTTTATTCATAAAAGAACGGGGCGTTACAGTTCGACTCTTCGTGAGAGAATAGTCGCCGAGCAGCCGAAAAATCGTTTATTATGCCGAGTGAAGGAGTTAGAAGAGACTTGACAGATTGGTGGTTTTGCAGTGACAGTCGATGGTGCTTTGGTCTTCGAGGGAAGACTTTGTGTACCGAAGGTTTGGGAACTGCGATGGGAGATACTGAGAGAGGCTCACAGTGCCCCGTACACCATCCATCCTGGTAGCACGATGATATACCAGGACTTGAGGAAGACATTCTGGTGGCGAGGAATGAAGAGGCAAGTAGCGAGGTTTGTGAAAATGACTGGTGTGTCAACAAGTGAAGGCTGAGCACCAGAAACCGAGAGGGCTGTTGAAGCCTCTTTAGTTCCCATGTAGAAATAGGATCATCTCACCATGGACTTCGTGGTGGGATTGCCGAGGTCGAGAGCCGGAAACGACTCTATTTGGGTAATTGTGGATCGATTCACGAAGCCTGCCCACTTTTTGGCCGTCAAGACGACTATGAAGGTTAGTGATTATGCCGAGTTGTTCGCCGATGAGATTGTTCGACTCCACGGGGTGCACGTAGAGATTGTATGTAACACCCCACTTTGATTTTAAAGAAATTCCGGACATTCCAAAAATCAGTAAATAATTTTTCGAACTCATTTTCAAAAACATGGGCGTTATTCAAACATTTAACATCAACCAAGTCATATCTGGTTGCTCAGGGATTCATTACCCGGTTTTCACATGGTTTTTATTAACCCGATTTTCAACATAACACAAAAGTTATTCAGCTCAAACACAATAGCATGAAATAACAAGGCAACATGATAACCAATCCAAAATAGGTTCATCAAAATATTCAAATCCATTATTCTCAAAACATGAGTTTCAAAAACATATCATCCGGTCTCAACCAAAACAAGGTTCATATAGACCATGCAATAATTCAAAAGCGGAAGCATAATAAGACATAATAGATAGACCAGCCCACTTGTCTTTCCTCTTCACCTGACAGCTGCTTAACCTGCATCCGTGAAGAGCAGGTGGGAGTGAGAACAAATGAAACGTAGTGCTCACCACTACGCACATATACAATAATAACAAGTTAAGATGGTATGGTCGCAGCATGAACAGAAAATAATAACAATATGTCTCATCTCCTATCAAAATCACAACAAACCACATTACTCCTGTGCACATCTACACAGAACGGGGATTCATTACCCGAAAGCGGAAGTACATGCCACGCTACAGACACGACCTTCCTTATGGGCTTACGTACCTCACAAGGCCAGGCCATATCAGTACTTAAGGAGACTTGCCTCACAAGGCAACCATATTTCATCGACAAGGACAACCGTACCGACGGCCGTATCAGCTCACATCGATAGACTACATATTTCACACTCATACATAGATCATACCGACTCAACATAAACGAAACACATATACGCCATAACAAGTTTTTAATAAGTAAACCCGCTTGGTCTAAAGCGAGTGCTCAACATAAACAATTAAGGGTAGGCGGCGAGCTCGCCTCGTCAAGCACCTACAATAAGTCAAGATAATAAGGTCAATACTTATCTTCACCTTAGAAGAAAGACACAAATCATACTGGGTTGAACTTGATTCAACCAAGTCATTTGTGAAGTTCTGTGGACATTGGAACACTTGGACTTGACTCGAAACCAATTAAGGGATAATGTACCATTCCAAGATAGTCAGACAAACTAATGAGTTAGGTTCCGAAACTTTAACCTAAAATCCACCTCACTGGACTTAGCAAAACCACGAAATTTCAACCCTTAACTCAAAACACACAATTTTATAAAATTCAAACACGTTTTCAGCAAAGACGAGCACAATTTCAAAGCCTTACCTAATGAACGAATTAACATTTGAAATTTTTAAGCAACTAAAGAGGTAAGGACCGACATATAAAAATTTCAGCTTTAAATAATAAACACACGAATTATGAAAATTCTGACATTATTCAGCTGAAAACGCATTTTAATTATAAACCTTTCATAAAGAGCAAACTAAATTCTGAAAATTTTATGCTAAGTAATACATCATAAAAAGAGCATGCTCACCGTTCCAGTTAGTTCAGGCCGGTCGATAAAATCCTCCGAGTGACTGACCATCACTGACGACTCGTGAGCTCCCAGGGCTCATAGGATGGGATCAAAGAGGACAGGTTGGCAGACTGGGAAAGAAAGTCTTTTCTATCTAATGATTTAAATGTCGCATTACAATGTCTTCAAGAGAGGAAATGCACATGGGTCTCCTTGAAGAACGAAGTCTAAGATAAAGAAAGAAAGGGGCCCTCAAAATCCTTTGTGTCGTTGGGGCTAAAAGGATGCGAGAAGCCTACTCCAAATGACGGTGGAAAGCAAGTAGCTAACAGGGACCCGACTTACAGGATATGAAAAGCAAGACCGTAGGCAAGAATGAAATGGAATCAAAATCATTCTTCGAAATGCATGCAGTGGTGTCGAACTAGCTAGTAGTGCCGGCCATGTGGAAGTCAAGTTCCAGTAGTATAGTGATCAGGCTACGAGTCTCTATCTTCGAAAGACAAAAAAGGCTGGAAGCACTACCCCCTTATCGGTTCAGCGGTTGGTCCCTTTCTTTCCTCTCCTCTCCCCACTACGCGGTGACTTCACTTCGCTTCATCTCGACTTTGGATCTTAGCACCCAAAAAGTATGTCTGTACAAATGATGACGGCCTGGAATTGAATCTCTAGTGGGGGGTTTCGATTCGAAGGAACTCGTGGTGCGGCTCTCTCGACCAGTTTAGGTTCAAAGGGGCCTTATCCTAAAGTCCCATACATGCCTGCTCTTTGTAGATAGAAAGACGATTTTCGGCATGCAGATGTGAAAGCAGAACCAGCGCAACTATATGATAGTACCCAATTTTTCCGATTCGGCGGTTCAAAGTGTCTTCCAACATTTGCATATATAGTCTGGATGAGCCTTGCTCTCAAACCCTTGAGGCTGCTCCACCCAAGTTTTTGGAATGCTCCAAACTCTACTTGAGCATCCAAATCTGGGTCAATACCAGCAAAAACATCTCTGAACAAGGTTCTAGCACCATGCCAAATGTGTCCTTTAAAACAATTTACAATAAAGGGCCGATTTATCATAATTAAAAGAAGTTTCAGTAGGAAATCACAAATAATTATTTACCCTAGTAAAAGAAGTCCAAACATTACGAAATTTTTACACAACCTCTACATATTATAGATAAACAACATATTCAAAAATTAGCCATTTTGGAGCATAATTCGATTTGACATGCCATTTATACGGTTCTGCCCAGAAATTGAAATAATTAATTAAAATAGCTACAGTTGGAATTAAATTCTGAAATTCTTACACGACATGTAATATCAACACAAGACTTCACATATAATATTTAATGACAATCGGAGAAGTATACAATTTATCATGAATTTATTAAAATTCAGCAGCTATTCACGCTTCGAAAATTCATAAAAGACCAAACAATCATCGAAATTGTCTGAGGCCTTCACGATCAGGCCAAGGACACATTATGGTTCCAATATCACAGGTACTTACACGAACTAAACAAGACCTCAATCGATTTCATAAAAATCGAACATATCACAAAATACAAACGATATAACTCTAACATGTAGTATATATATATATATATATATATANNNATATATATATATATATATATATGTAAATATATATATATATATTCGAAGGCAACAAGAACATGTATAAACATAGCAAAATCGAGCGAGATATGAAGCTCGGGTACCGTTCTCGGTACGGGGTCATGAAAGAGGGTCAAGCCGGGGCTGAAACGGACCGCACGAGAGGGCTCGACAACTTTGTTTGACTCGCCAACAGAAAACGATAAATGGGACGAGGGCCTGCGATGGAACAACGGTGCTTGGGCAGCGTTGAACGGGACAACAACGAGCGAACAACGACGATCGTTGGCTTGGAATAGCAACGTCCACGATGGGCAGAGATCACGCGTTGCCGGAGAACGGAACAAAGGTCGATCGGTATGGCGACGGAGGGTCTGAGGTTCGTAGAGCATAGACGCGGGGCCACGAACAGAGTGTTGCGATGACGGACCAGATGATGAGAGTAGTGCGCGCAACCGCGATTGGGACGTCTACGGTGGAGCACGGTGGTTGGAGGCTGCAACTGAGGCGGCGATGGTGGGAACTCGCGTCCGTACGCATCTTGACATAGCGTTGATGCCGAGATGATGATCACATAGCGGGACTCGATGGTGGTTCACACAACAGCAAAAAAAATGCCAAAAGGAGGGACCCACCAAAAAATCGAGTGGCCCTGACTCACCGAAAATCGAAACTTCATCATTGGGCCGGGTTCGCTGCTTTGAACGGAAAAACAGTGAGAAGCTGTTGCTGTTTGGAATTCTCGCCGATGTTGGGATAGAAACGGGCCGGTGTGAAGGAGATGGCTATAGCGGAGTGTTTACGAGAGAGAGATGAGCAATTTCTCTTTTCTTTTTCTACTTATCGATCAAGAGAGAGATGAAAGGTTAGAGGTTTGATGTCGCGCGATCGTAAGAGAAGAGAACTGAAGGGGGTGACTGCGCGACAAGAAAGAGAAAGGGTAGGGTTTAATCCTTATTCAAATACTTAAGTTGCACATTCTTGCCAAACAAGCTAAGGGAAAAGAAGGGTCGGGTTCGGGGCTCACGGGCTGGGGTTTCTCGACCATTAAATACGAGGCTCGGTTCGATCGCACAACGATAAAATAAATACAGATATAATATATATATATATATATAATACACACATTAAAATATATTTGATTTATAATAATAAGCAATTAGACAAATAAACAATTAAGAACATTCAGACAGTCAATAATAATAATAATAATAATAATAAAGCATAATAAATATAATAAATAATTCTCAAATAAACAGAGCGTTACAGTCTACTCACCTTAAAAATAATTCCGTCATCAGAATTTGAAAACAAAACATCTAGAAAGCACTAAAATACAAAGGGGACTCAAAAACATAAAGTTCGGGTACTTCATCCGAATCTCGGTCTCCCTCTTCCAAGTCTTCTCGTCCTCAACTTGACTACCTCCACTAGACTTGACGAGTACCCCTCCCGACCTTTCTCTGATGGACCCTCAGTTCCATCAGGTCACCGGTATCTCCATACAGGTCGGGTTCTGCCTATCACGCAACTCGTCATTATTCACACATACCTCTATATCACGCACACATTCCCCCCATCATGAGGCTTAGAATGTGTCATGTATCCTCGCAAGTCCCAGTGGTGGAGTCAACCATCAGGCTAAGCTATAGACTTGGTCGACGAATCATAACATGACAGACAATCATCACTAATTCTCAAATCTGGTACATTCAGAACACACGATTCTTGTTTGATACCGATGACAAGGCTTCAATCCTTAATGACATGAGTAATAACTCGTATGCGGTTTCCGAAATAAAGACTAGATACTCGATAACGATTTCTTTCCATAGATTCGGTCTCTAATCGAGACTCAAGACTCCGCCCTACATCAATACAGAACTACTGGCTCGCCATCTCGAGAAAACCTCGCTTGTGGCAAAGGACACTAATTGACAAACCTCACACATCGAGGGTTGTTGATTAGGGAATACACACAATGATTCGAAAGGTCAACATACAATTTGACCAAAAATTTGCTTCAAAGACCCCAAAAAGGACAAGACCGGTCTGGGTTTAATGCACTGTCACCCGAGAAGTGACACACCCTGGCGCTGCATACGCGGGGCGTTGGGACACGTGCGTGTACCCACTCGAATCCCAACTAAAAGGTCGAAGTTTGGCCGTACACACTGACCCGGGGAGTTCGTGCATTCGGTGATGGCAGTGGCAGCTCTTGTGCGAAACGGTCGGCCACTGCAGTTGGCCTCACGTCTCTCAGCACGGGCGTGTAGGCTCGGCCACCACTTTGCGTGACTACACCCAGTCAGGTTCGGTGCTCGGTTCGAGGTACATGCCAAAAATTTTAATTTTCAGATTTCACCATTTCCTCAGTACTCCGATAGGACAAAGGGTTTCTCCACAAGACTCAAAATCACAGAGGTTTGGGATTGACAATAACCATTTCCCCAAAAAGGATCGAGCATTGGCGTTATTGCCAGGAACAACCCTAACTTGGCGAGGTTGAGGAAGCCAAAGCCACGAGCCAAGGAGATGAAGGTGCGTTGAACTTTCTAATCCTTGAGGACAATGAAGGTCTTGAAGAGGAGGGGAAAAATATGGAAGTGGTCATTAATCCCGGTGAATCGAGCGATGGAATGGTCGAAGATCTCGATCTATGGTTGGAGAACATGCTCAAGGAGCAATCAAGCCCGATTTATCAGCCTTCGTGCAAGAAAGATTGGCCAAAAGGATGTGGTCCACAGGCTAAGTTGAAGGCTAAGAAGCGCAGGGCCAAAAGACGACGCAAAGCAAAGGCGCAAAAGGCGGGCTATTGTTGTGGGCCGTGCGCTAGGAAGAAACGAGCATGGCGTTCGGAGTTTCGAAGGCGTGGTAGGATAGAAATTGAAGATGGTTGGATATGGCGTGCTGGAGACTGCATTGGGTTGGAAGGTTGGGACCCATGGCCATCGGGCGAGCAGCCGGAGTCGATCAGCGACGGAGGGGCGAGCACGAGCCAGCAGCGCGCATCGTGCCTTCATGCGCTTGAACAAACGCGGGCAGCACTGGGTGTACGCGGGTGCACGACGGGCGTGCAGGCCACGGACGTTGACTGGGACGCACTAGCGTTCGACAACGAAAGCGCGGGGCGCGATAGGCGCGCGGGTGAGCAGTCTGCGGGTGTGGGCAGTACGCACAATATAGCAGGTGCGCGGGGATGCGCAGTAGGTGATTGGAGCCCTCGGGCGATGGATGCGACGCGCGAAGTAGCGGGCGCGGTAGGGTGCGCAGTAGGCGATTGGCGCGCGGGGCCTGGGCGGCGATGAAGGAGCGCGCACATTGGGGCGTGAGTGGAGTACAGGCGCGGGCGGATGCCTAAGCCTTTCTGGCTTAGGAGTGCTGGGTACGCACGTGCCCGAAGAGTTTGGCAGCAGCAGGGCGCGCGCGATGGTGCGCGATTGAGGAGCTGACGACCCATGCCGAGAGGGACTAGGAGTAGCTGAGCCGGCGTGTGACGCGTGAGAAGCACGCGCGCGCGAAGCCGCGCGCGACAAGGATTAGGCCTCGTGAGGTCGGCGCGCACGAGAGGCGGCGTGCGTGGGGAAGGCGGCCGAAGGTTTTGAAGCGCAAGACTTGGAGTTCAAGTATTCTTGGAGTGCAAGTCAAGCATTTAATAATTATAGTAGTATTAGGATTTTATTACCATGTTGCGTTCATTAATTATTTAGGAGATCTAATTAGCTTAGGCTTAGATTTATTTTATTCACCTATAATTAGGGGTCTCCCCTCATTGTTTTAAGGAGTCTTGGAATTGATGAGTGAATAAAAAAGGAACGTTTTTCCAAGCCGTGTGCTAGGATTCGTGAGAGTTCGATCATGCAATCGAATTAGTGAGGCTAAGACTCGAGCTAGTTCAAAATCGAGGGAGTAAGGCTAACTCCCGAGTGAACTCAAGTATCGTGAGAGAGTTAGGCTAATAACCGAGTCGATCACACCTATCAGTCGAGGGCGAGCTATGGCGGGCTTGGTTCAAGGCGAGTCGAGTGGAATGCAAACACACGATCCTTCATCAACGGGGCCACGTGCAGACGAACGCACGCGTAGGTAGCCCGCGGGAAGTTTGGGCGCGTGCAGNTACGCGCACGCACGCACAGGCACGCGCACAGGGACGCGCGCAGGGATGGTGATGACGGATCGGATTTTTTTCTATTTCGGGTTGTGAATAATCGCGCACTCAGGGCCTTCGATTACTCATGATAGGTGTATCTAACAGACGCACTCAGGGCCTTCTCCTAGATACTGTGACTTCAAGACGCTCTAATGGCCTTCTCTCCGACACTGTATTTAAACATGCACTAACGGCCTTGTTTATCACACAGTAGAACATAAGTTCCCCTCTCAATTGGCTCACCAATTCAATACTCAATTCCAGACTTTTCAGTAATGAAGAGGTACATGGGTATTTATAGGTGCTAATTACCTCTAGTGCTAATCTTACTAGGAAACTAATAAAACAATAAAATATTAAATCCTAAGGTAAGTAAATATCCTACTACCATCTAGTTGTAAATCTACTAGATCTCCTAATTACTTGTCTTGCACTCCAAGAAAATCTAGAAGCTTAAGTCTTGCGCCCAAGTACTTCGTCCGCCTCACGCACGCCGCCTCCGCGCGCGTCGACTTGCGCGTTGCCTATTCCTTGTGCTGCTAGGCGTCGCGCGCCTTGCCTTGCACGCGCGCGCGCACCACTCCGCTCATCTAGTCCTTCGATGACTAGGTCTCGCGCGCCTGCTGCGCCACTCCTATTCCTTGTAGAACCATGCTTCGAGCCCATATCCACTATTCCTATTCCTACTAGGAATATGCTCTCGGTTACGTTTCCTGATGTTCCGAGGATTACTCCCATCACCAATCTTTCACGCATGTTTCGGCACTCAGCTGCTTTTCCTATTCCTGCGGGGTTTAGTATTCGTGCCTTGCCTATTCCTACGAGGATTAGGCTTGTCACCTTAGGCTTGCCTCTGCCCGCGTGTGCGCCACCTGTGCGGTTGTCGCCCGACGCCCATGCGCGCCATCGCCCAGCGCTACCTCGCCCAGAGCCCATCGCTTACCCGGCCACCCCTCGCACTCGCTCGTGCGCCTACGCGCACTCGCTGTCCATCCGCCGCTGCCCTTCGCGCGTGCTAATACTCGCGCATTGCCCGTCCATCCACAGCAGTCCCTCGCGCACATCAACCATCCAACATCCACCCCCTGTGCGCCACTTCGCCTAATCTCCAAACGCCATGCACGTCTATACCATTGCGTATGTGCGCACCCTTGTCTATTGCCTTGTACGCGCCACTTCCCATGTACTTGAGTGCCCCGCATACGAGATCGTACCCGTCTTTTAGGCCATGCATGTGTCGTTTTGCCCCTATTTTCAGCCTCATTGGGTCGTCTCAGCTCTTGGCCTTTCTTGTCGCAGGGGTCCGAAACCCACTTATGTATCAGGTGGGCGCAGGTAGGCGCGGCACAGCAGACAGCGCGCGCGGGCCCTGAGTGATACGTAAGTGGGTTTTGACCCCCGACGACAAGAAGGGCCCAGAGCCGAGACGACTCAAGGAGGCTAAAAATAGGGGCAAAACGATGCAAGTATGGCCTAAAAGACGGGTACGAGCGCGTATGTGGATGGGCTTGGATCGAAGAGTGCATGGACGTGATGCACGAACGCACGAAGCGGCTAATGAGGGTCGCGCATGGAGGTGTGCGAGGACACTTAAGAAGATGGTCTCGAGGCTAGCAGTGCTCACACGCAAGAAAAAATGCATTCAAGAAAGGCGCGAACACGCGCATTGGCGTAGACGAGCACGGATGATGCCACGACTCAAAAGGACGTGTCGTCGATGGTTTCGGGATGCTTATCGAAGAAGTGAAACCTGGTGGGGGTGGCTAAAATACCAGGTGGCCCGAAGGAATGGAAGGCATGCTAGTCGGGTGCCCAACGGGCACTATGCACGCACATGGGCACGCAACACGCGCGCAGGTGCCTAGTGGTGCACGGGTGATGACAGATCGAATTTCTTTCTATACTTGGGTGTGAATAATCGCGAACTCAGGGCCTTCAATTAAACACGATAGGTGTATCTAACAGACGCACTATCGGCCTTCTCCTAGACACCGTGACTTCAAGACGCTCTAATGGCCTTCTCTCCGACACTGTATGTAAACACGCACTAACGGCCTTGTTTAAACACACGTAAGAACATAAGTTCCCCTCTCAATTGGCTCACCAATTCAATACTCAATTCAAGACTTCAAATAATGATGAGGTACATGGGATATTTATAGGTGCAAAATAAATCTAAGCCTAATCAAACTAGATCTCCTAAATCTAACAATAATAGAAATCCTAATACTAGAAAGCAATAAAATATTAAATATTCTAAACAATCTAGATCTTATAAAGCAATAAGGAAACTAAATATCTAGGAGATCTTGTGCCTTGACTTGCACTCCA